>JAGFPH010015684.1:0-20734 GCA_018207615.1 Philaenus spumarius
AATAGATACAACATTAGGCTTACCTCTAATAAAATACAGTTTAAAAGGAAACAGATGATTATTGTAATGGCATTGAAAACATTTGCATCAGCTGTGCTTCGTTTAAAAGAAAACAGATGATTATTGTAATGACATTGAAAACATTTGCATCAGCTGTGCTTTGAAAAATACGTAGAAAACGAATTTTCCCAGACTGGTGACCATTTCCAATCGATTTCTCGTGGCCAAAAGCCCCATATAAAATCAAAAAATCAAAAATCCTTAGACGGAGATTCCAGATCCATTTAGCAGACAGACAATTATCTCTCGCTTTAGAAGATAAGATATCAATATGAAATAGAAAGCAATTAAAAGATAATATTTTTACCTTTATTTTGATATATAATCTATATATATATTTATATTATAATCCAATACCACTCACTGACTCATCACGAAATCTCAAAAACCACCGAACGGATGATAATGAAATTTGGTATGTAGCTTCCTGTAGGGCCGTAGGTACTCGTTAAGAAAGGTTTTTAAAAAATTTGAAATTTTGTGGTGGTTCGGGGTCAAAGTTACTGAAAATCCCCATAAGAAATACATAGTGTAATATATTTATTGATATATATTTTCTGTTAATATACATTTAACTTTGATTTGTCTATCTGTGCAAAGCCGGATCGGGCAGCTAGTAATGTATGTAAATACAAAGTTTTAACAGATAGGCCTAAAGTTTTATAATATCATATCTAAATAATCCTTAAAAGTATACACATTTGCCGAGTTAAAAAAATAGGTGGGCCTAGATAAAGTCTGTTGTTTTTAAATGATATATTTCTGATGTTTATCTAATTAATCTGCTTGTTATTTTTTACGGGGCTTACTAGTTAAATAATAATGGTAAGAGTCTGTATAAAATGTGTAATGCAAATGACACTAAGTAATCCACCAGCTTGTTTTCACGCGAATGTGGCCAGGCAATGAGCATGAAACCCAGCTAGAAAATTGGTTTAGACTGTTAATATACTAGATTTATGTTACATTTCTTCAATAATTCTACTGTAGTATGTTAAAATATTAATTATAGTGATGTGAAAGTTTGTTTTCAACAAAAAATCTTTCCTAATAGACTTGTTTTTAGGGTATTTCCTAGTTTTATGTTAAGTTTATTTCACACTAAACCAAAGTTCGCTCAAATGAAGTTCTACTGTACTCAAAATATATCGAGTAATCAAATTACTCAAAACTAAAACAATGTAATAAACACAATTGTGTTTGTACTGTTATTTATTCTAGATGATATTTTCCAGTAGGTGTAATTGAATTTGATTTTACACACTGTAATCACAAATTACCAATAGATATTCGATAAAGCACTGAGGTGAATTTAAAACAGTTTCAAACAGTGATTCCCCGATCACAAGTTCGGTAAATAACACCACAAAACTGGTAAATACTTATTCTATGTTGTTATAGTTCTCTGATGTATATTTCGGTAACGTTACTGTCATCTGATTTAGATAATTAGTTTAATAGTCTAAATAGAGATTTTTTTCTTGATATTGAATTTGCAAGCGACATCTACAGTGACTTTAAGGCACTTAGGTATGTAAAATTCGAAAACTATCAGGCAAGGAGCTTTCGCGCAGGGTTTTTCGTTGATATTATAAAAAGTTCCGAATGGATCACGATAATTCCAATGGGACATTTGTAGAGAATTAAAAAACCTACGAAATGGTTTTTATAGATCGTGATCGGAACATTTTTCACCGAGAAAAGTTGGGAAACCACTTACAAATTAAAATTTTTAAAAGTTCATATCTTTGTTAATTTACGGCAGATCTTTCGGAAAATTATTGTTTATTGTGTGTACTTCAAACAGGCGGAAGATGAAATTTGTCACGTTAATGGTTTTTGCGCAAATGCAGTGTAAACAATTTTAGGCCATTATCTTGCATAATGCGCCCTGTTAACCAGAGTGGCCGGATTTAAATTAACCAAACAGATTCTGAAAGTAGACATTGAAACCTACAATTCTTATATTTTCGATTTTTTAGTAAGGTCGATAAAAATGCTTCTGAACATGGCGCGAAACGCTTAAACGTGAAACCGATGGCGAGAGAGGCAGAGGTAGTGGGGGAACCAGCAGCGGAGGAGAAGAGAACGGCGCGCATCAGGCTATTTGAGAACAAGTGGTTGCTTAAGTACTGTGGCTATCACTTGGTGTTAAATTCAATAACAAAATTACCCTTTTTTTTTTGCTCTATTGGCTGGGCTGTAAGATGATGGTAACTCGGTTACAGAAATGTACATCAGGGAACTTTATTTACAGGGTGTCCCAGGAAGAAACGGAGAAATTCTAAGGACTTGTTCTTCAGGTGAAAATAACAAAAAAAGTTCATATGAACATAGGACCGAAAACTCTTTGTTTCCCAGATATCCGCCATTTTGTTTTTTGTGCAAAATAATTCATATCTAGAGAATGGTTTGATTGATTGAGTTCATACTTGGCATGAAGCTTAACCTGACAATGATATATCTCAAGAAAAATAATCGATACTATCGAATCTTGCGTTTCAAAATGGCGGCTGTTTGAAAAGTTCAAACCTAAATAACTTTAAAAACCGTACATTTTAATGAAAAATGTCAAGACACCTTTTTTGTAGTCCTTTTGATTCCCTATCGGGTGGTGTAACTGTCAAAACAATCAGATGAAGGATAATAGTTAAGTTATGTGTAATAATTGGTTTGTTCAACCCGACATACTATACCAACACAGTAAACACAGCAATATTGTATGTACATTTGCCGTCATTACCTTTAACTTGGCTATTATCCTTCATCCGATTGTTTTGACAGATACACCACCCGATAGGGAATCAAAAGGGCTAGAAAAAAGGTATCTTGACATTTTTCGTTAAAATGTACGGTTTTTGAGTAACTTAGGTTTAACATTTTCAAACAGCCGCCATTTTGAAACGCATAATTGGATTTAATTGCTTATTTGTTTTTAAATATATCATTGTTAGGTTAAACTTCTTGCCAAGTTTGAACTCAATCAGTCAAATCGTTCTCTAGTTTTGAGTTATTTTGCACAAAAAACAAAATGGCGGATATCTGGGAAACAAAGAGTTTTCGGTCCTATGTTTATATAAACTTTTTTTGTTATTTTCACCTGAAGAACAAGTCCTGAGAGTTTCTCCGTTTCTTCGTGGAACACCCTGTATATAATTTGATTCTATGTCAGTAAGTGACTCACTGTTTAAAATTGTAATAAATTACCAACATTCAAAGTAAATAATTTTTAATTTAATTAAAAAATGTATCGTGTACAATATTTTGTCTTGATAGAAAAAATGCTTAGTTATTTATTCCGTATATTCGTCTCATATAATTGAGATTTATCTACACCAAATGATAATCTATATTTTAACATATTCGAATCAAACTATTTTGCCAAAACTAGCATTGCAATCAATGGCAGCACCAAAGGCATCCGATGGTTTGATTTGTACATTGAGTTTTGTGTTTTCCTTTATAAATGCAAGTTTACCTTAGTTTTCAATAACTTTGATAAGCAATTACACGAATCTCGTTGGTATTTTGAGGACATGTTCGAAAATAATTTTTTAATCGAGATTTTTCAAAATTAGAATAAAAATTGTTGTAATCACAAAAAATTTTATTTTGTTAAGAAAGCAAACTTAAACACTTATGCCCTTATCTCAGGCTTTGATGTTCTCTCTGAATATTTTATAAAAATTAACTATACAAGCTAACACGTTCCCTACCGAGTGTCGCACTATTTCTTGCCACAGACTGTCGTGACACAATTTAGCAATACACATAGATTGGGACAAACTGTTCTGACGTTCGCCACAGACCATAAGTATGATTTTGTTCAAATGAGTTAATATAATTTTTAATAACCTAAAAGCTATACCTATTTGTTTTTTTGTTTTTTTTTTTTACTGTTTTCAGCGTTTTTGAAGTCATCACATATATGCGACGTTCAGTCTATGTCAAGAAACATAGTAAGTCTTTTTGTTAGACTCTGAAGCAATTTTAGTAAAACAAAGCGTTTTGGAAGTTGTACAACCGATAAAAATTAACCCTTTTAGTGCCCGGCCCAATATGCAAGATTCGTCTAAAAGTGCCAAGCCGTTTTTGCACTTTTGTAGTGCTTTTATATAACACTTCATAACTTATAAACTATTCATGCTATACTAATAAAAATTTTAACTCGTCTAAAAATTACTATAACGATGTTGATACTCAGATTGAAACTGGTCAACCTTTATTAAAAAAATTTAAAAAAATTCACAAACAGCTGGTTTTAAAACAATAATTTTGTTAAAAACTGAGTTTGGAGTGCCATAACACTATTTAAATCATTCACTATCATATTAAAGCATAATTATTATTGAAGAAGAATATATTTTATACATTATTAGAAAAAATCATAAAAATCCACTAAAAAATAAAAAAATACATAAAAAAAACAAAGTTTTTATCACGCGCCCTTTTTTTACAATAACACAACTGGTAAAGAAGAGTAACTATTTATACTAATTAAAAGTAAATATTGAGTCACTACCATTTTTATCTTTAATTTATAAATAAATTCGAAGAAATTTTAAGTAAAACAAAGAAATGAAGTAAACACACTACGCCTAAATAGTTTATAGTAAACAAAGTTTGTAGGTTAGCTAGGCCTAGCCTACAGTAACTATCACTAAAGAAACACAAATTAAGAATATATTAAACTAAATGAACAACAAAAGTTAATTCAAATAAAACACAATACCAAAAAACACAAGTCTATTGTCCTAAAATGTATAAAAATACAATAAACATTCTAATAAACACAACAGTAACAATGTTTCAACTCAACTACGCTAGACCTTGCGTCTGCTAGGCCGGAACAGTTGTTCACTAAATCGATAGTATTTCAACTATTTTCTGTCCAAATAAGATTATTTTTACATAGGTTTAGAGCTGAAAGATTGCTTTATACAACTAAGTGAACGCCAACGCCATCTGTTAGAATTCATAGGAACTATGTGCACAAATACTAAATGCGCCGATACAATCGGCGTTGGCACTTCTTGCATGCGTATGTTGCGCCGATCGCATCGGCGCGTGGCACTAAAAGGGTTAAGACTGAAATACAAAGGCGGAAAAACAGAATTCCCAGGAATTGTTACGTGAGAAAGATTCCTGAGAACTTCGCGTCCTTGCATTCAAATTGAATAAAAAGGCGGAAAAACAACCAAGAATTGAGGCTTGAGAAAGGGGTAATTTTCGTGAGAACTTAACGTCTTCACGTTCAAAATCGTCAAAGTTACAGACCAAACACCGCAAATTAGCAGTTAAATAACAAAAGAACACTGCCACAAATATGCGACGTCAGTCTATTTCAATTAGACCAGGCGTCGCACATTTGCGGCAGCAGTCTGTAGATAGAAACCGGCCGTCGTGTATATGCGACACTAATCTATGCGTACCGAAAAATTTTACTATGTTGGTAGCGAACGTGTTAATAGACTATACAATTTTTTAACATAAGAAACACTTTAACTATGTTTTCAAACTAGATTTTTTTTAATGAATACATACGAGTGCCAGGCCTAAATTGTAATACATTATTGTTGAATAATTTTTTACAAAATCCAACATGCCTCAAAATATTCATTTGAATTAAAAATCCTACTATAAAAATCGAAACTAAAACCTATTTTTAATTCGAAATTTATGTCGTTTAGAATGTGGCGTAAAGATATTTCAAATGATTGTAATTTGTACAAAGATTTTAAGCCATAAATATTGTATCCTTTAGGGTTTTTATACTTGTACAGAATTGGTTAATTGTAGTCGATGAATTTAACGACCGCTAAGATTGTAACCGATAATAGTGGATCTAAATATTCTTGCTCAAATGTTTTTAAACCGGTTGGTAAAAATTTCAACACTTCTTTAACCACTTTGAACCGGTCAAGTTTTAAATTCCAAGGTCAGAACCGACAACGCGTGTTATCGCGCAGAAGATGATGTTAAAAGTTTTGTCTAAAATTTGAATCGGATAAGTATTTTTCGAGTCAACTTGTCACAGCCACAGAACAAATAAACAAACGAGGTAAAAGCTTTAACTTTATTTTGTAATTTACAAAATATTCCATTGTCCGGATATTTGTTTGGTTCAATTGCTTTTGGGTCGGGTTAAGTTTTCTTAAATTTATTTTTTCACGTTCTTTTTTTGTGTGAATTTTTTTCGTTTTTGGTTTTGTTTTGGATCATTGTTTGTTACATTCAGGGTAATTTTGTACATTTGTCAAACTAGATTTACGTCTCATCTCATTAGGTTAAAAATAAATAAGACGTTTTAAAAGTTAGGTTAAATAAGTAAAGATAGTTACATATAATTTTATTTATTTTTAACAATAAATGTTGTGATAAATTTGTGTTGCCATAGAGCTCAAAGTAACTCCTTAAGCAATAAGTGGGCCTGTTCGGACAGACTTTTTAATTTAAAGTCGAATTCAAATTTAATCTCGATAGAATTAAAGGATTTCACGTTAGCTTTAAGAAACATCCTGCATAATTAGGAGATACTTGTGTCCTTATAGGATCACTCTTTTGTCTGTCCAACACAGTCTTTCTCAAAATTGGATAAAGAAATTGCAATTTAGCATATTGGTTATGTATGGAGCGTAGTTAAACTGATATGTTCCAATAATAAGGGTTTAAAAAATATATTACTCTAAACTTTTCGGGACCAAAGTTAGATACAAAACAAAATTTTTTGTTCCGTGGGGCTCTGTTTAAAGGGCTTTATTTGAGGATATCAAAACGTTTTTTCGTATTCTATGATATAGTTTTCAGTTATTCCCAACAATGTCGCCTAAAAAACCATTCTTCTTGCTGTATGTGCAATGCTACTGCAGCTGAATTGTTAAAAATGTGGTGACTGAGATCGTCATAAAATTTGCAGGAAAACTTTAGCGGACCCAAACTTTTTTTTGTAAATGTGTTTCCCCTCAAAAACCCAACCCTCTCTATTTACAATAATTCGATCAAGCAGCTGAACCGCTGATGCGAGCCGAGCGAATTTCCAAAATTAAGTTTATATGTTTCAGACTTTCGACTATTTGTGAAATTGGTCTACTAACGAAAGCGCTGAATCAGCTTGCGTTTACTAAATTAGTAGAGTTTGTTCGCACCTCAGTCTCCAGCCCGGGCTCGCACGCCGCTTCGTTCCGCTCGCATTGGAAACAATCGTTTTGCAAGTTTGCACCTCGACCATGCGGTCTTGGTTTACCGCAAAAGACAACCGCAAGGCCTTTGCTTCGCTCGCCAAAGACTAACTAGCGTTTTATGATATTTTACGTTTCGACTGATTTGAGAAGAACCAGACGGGCTATAAGGTCGTTTAAAATAATAAAATGTGTGGAATAATAATTATATATTTATTTTTTTAGATAAATCCCAAAAAAAGTTTAATTTGAGTACAAAAAATCTCAAAAAAATGTTTACTTCCGATCAAAAACGTGCTACCGGTTGTTGGAAATTTTTTTTTTGTTAACAAACATATCCAAGCGACTTAAAACCAACGTGTGTACCAAATTCGAACCAAATCAGGCGTCAAATGCAGCTGTTAGAGTGAGAATACATATATAAAAATTTTTTAATGACACTTTAAAACGTGTTCTGGGAACTATGATAGGTGATTCTTGCCTACGGCTGAGTTGGTACGCTGCGAGCGAAGCGAAGCAGGCCATTACGCGAGGCCTCAAGGTTGAGGTGCAAACTCAAAAATAAATTTTTTCCGCTGCGAGTGAAACGAAGGAGCGCATCACTCGAAGCTGGAGGCTTACAAACAAATTCTACTAACATATTTCGTACTCATAGGCAGCTAGCTATTCAGTGCCTTCATGAGTGGATGAATTTCCGAAATACTTGGTTGAAAACATATAAACTTAATTTTGGAAATTCGCACAACTCACGTGAGCGGTTCTGCTGTGTAGTCAAATTATTTAATTTAAAAAAATATGTATAATTTTAAACGCTCACATCATCGGAAGAATTAAATTTGAATTCACTTGTCGGAACAGGCCTAACAAATAAAATTTCCCAACTTGAATCTTCATCAGTCTTAATACTTGAATCTTACGGTTATAATACTTTTTGTACTTTTCTTCTTCTCTTGTAATCTTCCTAAATGTATTTCAGTCCTTAGCAATAATCAAGGTGCGTAGTTTTTATCAAATCCTTATCTTAGTTTAGTTGGGTTATCACATTCCATTGTAAAAGTGAAACATGTGATAGAGAGTTTGTTTTCGTTTAGATATAACGCCACCGAAAAATATGTACACCCTCGACGACCGTTCGGTGAGAATTGAGGAGAATTAAAAAGTGTTATCTTTTAATTCCAAAGTTCTGTAACTTTTAAATTGTATAACCTCAAAATATTGTTTTGTTATAACCTCGAATAAAGTATTTGTTTTCATTGCTGATACACTACTATATTGTGTGTGATTAGTTTTAAAATGGTATGTTTTAAATAAATTATGTTAGTCCATAAGGTTTTATTTTCATTTTTAGAAAAAGTTTTAAAATGTCAAAAGTAAAAATATATCTTAATTTGCCTGTAATAATTTGGTTAATATTGATTTGTTATTTCTTGGAGAGTTTCTAACAATAATTGTGTTCCTTAAAGTTCTGCTGTAGTGGCGGTCATCTTGGATTTTTATCCCATAAAAACAATGTTAAATTTCAAACCATTTATTTCGTTTACTTTTTATCACAAAATCGTTTGCAAGGTCTCATTTTAAGCACAGTCACAATAAGCATCCATCTTGCAATTTATATTTTTTTAAATGCTTTTGATTTGTTATGTAATTGACATTTTGTAAGTACAAAGTTTGAATTTTTTTCCTAACACAATAAAAAATAACAATGAAAAATAATTTGCAAGCCGGATCCGAAATTTTATAAAGAATATTCAGTTTTTTTTTTCAACACTCAATTACAAAAGATAGACTTATAAAAGGGTTTGAAATGAGGCAATGTCAAAGCGGTTGTGTTTCCGGTTGCTTTCTCGTTTACTGGAGCAGACCCTTAAGGTATAGTTTCAGGACAAATAAAAGAATTAATTGTTCATAATATTTTAAATATACAAATAAAATTAATATAACATTGCAGATCAAAAGAAATGGCAAACAGTCTATACTCACATTTTTGTACTCAAATTTACATAATTTAATTCCTTTTGGCCTATACCCTCTTATATTTCTCCCTTTTAATTAAATTGTAGGAAAATGGCCTTAAACTTTCTAATTACAGGTAATTTAAAAAATTTTAAATAACATTCTTAACCCTTTGCGCTCGATTGGCCAGTCATACTGTGGCGTCCTTTTCGTGGACAGCGCGGAATTATTTTGACATGAGATGTCTCTGCCGCTCGCGTGGCCAGTACCGCTCCCCTCATCATAGCAGCTTCTACCCACCAGGTCGGAATTATTTTTACTACTGACTGTAATTTTTTCAATGTATTTAAATTAAAAAAAAAAAAAACATTACCCATTCCATTTTAACAATTATTTTATTAATAGACACAAACAAATAACATATTGAACTAAACAAAATCATATGTTAAATGTGAAAGTAACGCCTAACTAATTAGTTACCCGTATACAAAAATCACATATATTTACAACTGAAGCAAACACCTTGTCAGTTTTTCATTTTAACACATTTAAAATTTTTTTACACTGTGCTATTTTTCGATTAATTCACCGATATGGAGTCTGGGATTATTCGAGCATGTTTTAAAAAAGAAAACTGATCTTTTCCTTTCTTTCCCAAGTCGTCTAGCGCTACAAACAGCGCAATCTTTCGTTTTGCCTCGTGGATAGGGCAGGTGCCACTTGCTATTTAGTCTTTCGTCGCAACAAAACACAAAAATATATTGTTAAAATGCAACATATGTTTCTTGGCCAGTGCTGCTGGCCGTTCGAGCGGCAGGAACAACTGATGTGGAATTAAATCCGAGTTGTTGCGCAAGCGGGCGCGGCCAGTGCAACTGGTCACCTGACAGATAAATACAACTTATACATACTCAATCTGACCGCAAAGGGTTGAGTTAACTGTTGTTGCACAAAATTTAGAAAGGTATTTTTGTTTTAATGAGCTGATGTGCTCGAATAACTCTAAAAGTAATTCGTTAATAAAAACAAGTAAATACATTTTGAGTGTTACAATTCAGATGATAGCTAGCGTTTACACAATTTTAGTTTTCTACACGTTTAGGCTTATATTATATGTTAAAAGTTCTAAGAATGAACGTAAGCACAGTTAGCAATTTTTGTAGGTACCTTCGTTTTCTTCAATTTTTCTCCTTTTGTGCACCTTTAGATTCATAAAATTTATGTTTTAAGTTCATACTGTCTACAGTGAAAAACTTACTTAATACTTACTCAAAATAGTGCATAAAAGGTTTCTTTTGTATAATTATTAAATGTGCAATCAACTTAGGGTCAACTAAAAGTCTGAACACACCCCTGCAACTTTTGAGTGAGTAATTAAAAAAAAAAAACAAATTCAGGTAATGTTTACTAGGTACAAAGATGTACTTTATACGCACAAGACAACGTTGTTACCATTTCCAAGATGGGAAATTTTGGGCCACTCAAGAATTTTAAATGTAATCCCCTGCCTTGTGACTCCTCATTTTGGTACAAGAATGTAAATGATGCAAACCAGAGGTCTCTGTTACTTATTCCTATCTAAAGTTATTTACGGTTAAAGACGACAATTATTCAAGTTCTTCTAACTTTTTAGTGAGCGATTGGCGAAGAGCTAAATCCAAGGAATGTTTATTAGGTGATGTACTTTTTTATTTATGGGAAAACTTTGCCCCCCGTTTCAAATATTGGAAATATTGGGGGTAGCTCAAAGTTTTATACGCAAACCCCTTTCATGTGACCATTCATTTTAAAGGTATTAACAAAAGAAAACTAACAGTGCAAATTTGAGGCCTCTATCTCAACCCAATTCATAATAGCAGCCAATAAGGTAAAAATAAGAGATAGCAATATTTTTAAAAAGTTGTATTTAATAAAAGTTCAATACTTACAAATTCAACAATATACTATAGGAAATGTTCAAATTGCTTTTCCTCGATGGCTTGGCAATGTAAAATGATGAACTGCCCTCTGCAACATGTCTTGTGGAATACTTTTTGTTTTACAAAAAATAGAATATCTTTTGACTGTTGTAATTTGTAGTAGGGTTGAGATAGAGGCCTCAAATTTGCAGTGTTAGTTTTTGTTTGTTTTTGTTAATAACTTTTAAATGAATGGTCACATGATAGGGGTTTGCATATACAAATTTAGAGCTGTCCCCAATTTTTAAAACGGGAGCAAAGTTTGCCCATACATAAAAAAAAGTACATCCTAATACCTAATAAACATTCCTTGGATTCGGCCTTTCGCCAATCACTCTCTAAAAAGTTTAAAGGACTAGAATCATTCTCATCTTTAACCGTAAATAACTTTAGATAGGAATAAGATAGAGACCTCTGGTTTTCATCATTTACATTCTTTTACCAATACCTTTAAAATGAGGGGTTACAAGGCAGGGGTTTGCGTTTAAAATTTTTGAGCTGCCCCCAAAATTTCCCATTTTGGAAACGGTAACAACGTTGACTTATGTGTAAAAGGTACATCTTTATACCTAGTAAACATTACCCGAGTTTGGTTTTTTTCCAGTTACTCACTCAAATGTTACAGGGGTGTCTCCAGACTTTTAGATCAGCCTGTATACTATAGTTTAAAATTTTGTTTAATTTAATATTTTAAATTTATGATAATAATTATGGTTTAAAAAAAAATCTTCAATAGTTTAAACACATCATTTCTAAAACAAATTAATTGTAAGGCCTAATTTGGTGGAAAGTTATTAAAACATTTATTTAACAATGATTCAACCTAGTTATACATTTTATTACTTAAAATCCAATAATTATTGAATGCAATAGAATTATTATAAAGTAAGTACCTAATAATGTAATAATAATTACAATACCAAAACATTTCTAGTATTTCCATTTCAACTCCTTACACGTATCTGTCGCCATGATAAACAAATTTTAACTAGTCTTTATTTAGAGTTGTTTATTATATTTCAAATAATTATGAAGACAATACTGGTTCAAACAATTTTATATCTTATGTTGGCCATTTTATATTAGTTTTGTTCAAGTGTAAGTTGGTACAATAAATTACAGTGTATAACTATTGTAGACATTTTATTGTTTGTTTAGCTTCTGTACATAATTTTTGTAAGCAAAATTTATACTAATAAACTAAGAGACAAAACAAATTGATTTGTTGTGTTTTTAAAATAATAGTATTACCAATTTTATTGTCCTATTAATCCAAGTAAGTCTTTTACGTTGCTTGATCCTACATGGCTGAAAATGAAGAAATGCTGGTTTCCTTTTTGACATATCAAATTTTTTCAACAATGATGACTGTTAGTTTTTTATATTAAAAAAAACATTATAAAACTACAGTATAACCTCGATTATCCTAGGTAATTGGGACCGAGCAGACTTCGGATAACCAAAAACTCGGATATACGGAAGGCCGTGAGAAAACCATTGAGGTGCGAATTCCTGTATCATTTACATCGTAGGCTGATTTGGACGTTCTGCCAGTTATTACGTAAACAAACTAACAGAGCCTATTCATGGTTCAGGCCGCAATATCACATGCGACAATTGGTTTATGTCCATTCCCCTAGCTCAACAAATGTTAAAAGACCATAATTTAACATTGGTAGGGACTTTGAGGCGAAATAAACCTGAAATACCCAAGTCATTTTTAGCTCTTAAGCAAAAACCTGTTTTGACCTCCCAATTCGGCTTTTCTGACAAGACTATGTTAGTTTCATTCACTCCTAAGAAAAACAAATGTGTACTGCTGATTTCCACGATGCACAGTCAACCGGAAGTCAACGAACAGTCCCAAAAGCCCGCAGTTATAGAGTTCTATAACAGCACAAAGGGAGGAGTAGACACGTTTGACAAAATGGTTCATACCTATTCTGTGTCAAGAGCAACAAGATGTTGGTCACTAAGGATGTTCTATGGTATTTTAGATCAAGCTGGGGTGAATGCTATGGTACTATTTAAGAAAGTTGCACCTTTGGATAATATAGTAAGAAGACAGTTCCTCAAAGAGCTTGCATTTCAACTAGCCAGACCACAAATGGAGAAGCGATTAGAATTACAGCTGCCTTGGAAGCTGAGGGCCAACATAAAAATGCTTTTAGGAATTGAAGATCCCCAGTACCACTGGGCACCTCTACCCCTGCAAAGGTAGCAAAGCAGTCACGATGTTACCTGTGATCCCGTCAAAGTGACAGAAAAGTGAAAACTATTTGTACTGTAAGGATTGGGGTAAACAACTTACCCCAAACACTTTAAAATAAAATAAATTTAAAACAATTCAATACAATAGAAGAAGTAGATCGAAATTAAAATTTTAAGAACAAACGAAACTCTGATCGTAAGCAAAGAGGAAGTCAGACAGGAAACCGGGTGTCAGGTTTCTAAAATTAGAACGAACTGTGGAACCTGTCGATGATGCATCCACAAATTAATACAGGCATAAAAACCGCAAAATACGGGCAAATTGAGCAGCCAATCAAATGGTCTAAATTCAAAAATTAACCAATCACATAAGAAGTAATACCCGCTTCCAAAAAGAGAGGTGGGAGAGGAAGAAAATTAATGCAAGAGTCTTGGTGGGCATTTGAAAGGAACAACATCGTGTTAAAAAGAGTTTGGATAAATTCAACGCCATTTTAAACATTAAACATAAAATTAAAGCAGTAGTAAAAGGTGATTGTGAAGCCGAGAATTCGAAAGTGTATTCAGTGTGTGGGAATAAAATAAATTAGTAAATTTATGTAAAGTGTTTCGTGTGGGAGTAAAATAAATTAGTAAATTTATGTAAAGTGTTTCGTGTGGGAGTAAAGGAAATTAATAAATTTATGTAAAGTGTTTGTGCGGGGTAGAAAGGAAGGAAAGAGAATGTAAGTAGAATAAAATTGTTTAAATAATTGTAAGACAGATTTCGAGGTAAAGAATATAGAGGCAAAACCATATACTAAACATTAATCTAATTAATTGAAAGATTTTCATACTTAATAATTCTAAATAACATAATACATGCAGGGGTGAGATCATTAGAATTAGCTGTAAATAGGGTTCATTAAGGAACACCTGAAAAGCAATTGGGGTTGATCTTGTGCATGTAAATAAAGGCTTGAAATCATTAATTTTGAAAGAGTTAAGTTCGAGGCGTATATAAATGTAAATTAGTGCTTAGATTTGAAGAGTAAAATTAATATTAGTTAATCTAGATACAAAGAAGTAATTTCAGGTGTCAAAGAGTTTATAGAAAGTTAGTCGATTAAGTAGAATTTGTTTATTTGATTTCATGTATTAGAAAAGTTTAAAGAATATTTTTTATCAAGTTAAATAATAATTGTCTAATTGAATTAAATTCAGAGTCTGTACATTAAGGAATTTTAGAAATCTAGTAAAACTCAATTTTAACTTTTGAACAATGTGTCTCTGTGATTATTAAAACCTAATGCTTTGGAGTACCTCTAGAGCCTAGCGATATTTTGATTCCTGACGGGAATCTGGTGGACGCCCCCAGACTGTTGAACTATTAAAAGGTAAAGTTACATTTCAGAATTAAATATGCATGACATTTAAGACAAGAAAACGTCACACAATTAGAATTTAACCTCACTAAACAAAATAATCTTACATGATAGAGTAGCCCATTTACATAATCTTACAGTACTAAATGCAAACAGCCAACATGCAATGACCACCGCAAAGAAATTTGTGATAACTGTATATAAATTGCCTACTTTTAATTTGAAAAATTCAGATTTATTGTTTAGCATTTTTTTAAATTCAATTTTCATTGTTTATTTTGTATTTTACTTAAATTTGACCAATTTTACTAAGTTTTTCTTTTCATTTTTCAGTTATAAAAATTATAACTGCTAAAATCCTCAAAAATGTACACTGTCAGATTAATCCAATTTAAAATTATATTTTAAGGTATAAGCTATTCCAAGACTGTAATAAAATGATCCTAATATGTACAATACGGTATATTGTTATCTTATCAAATTGGCTGTTTATTTATATAACCACTAGGGGAGACCAATGCATGCTCCGCACGCCAACCCCCAATGGTTAAAAGAACCAGCAAGGCTCAGGTCTACAAAGTTAAAACCATAACCTAAAAGCTAGAAATACAAAAATAATACATTTTTAAATCAGCTGTTAATGGAAATATTGGAGCTAACAGCTGTATTATCTGTTACTTTATTCAATTGGTTGCTATGGTAATAAATGTAAATACATGTGTTGGTTTATCATTCTAGGCCTAACCTAAGAATTTTTCCGACTAAATTTACAAATATTGAAATAAAAAAAGGTTTTTATCGAAATGAATTATAGCCTATGTTACTCAGGGATAGTGTAGCTTTTTATTAGTAAAACTATTTTTTCAATCGGTTTATTAGTGCCAGAGATTACCCCCTACGTACAAACAAAAAAACAAACTTTACCTCTTTATAATATTAGTATAGATAACACAAAAAATACTTTATTTCATTTATTATAAACAACGTGAGACTGGAAATTAATTATTTTGGAAGGTACATACTTATGGGTTTTCATTAATATTAATAATAAGTATAAAATAGAGATTGTTTTAAAGCTGGGGGTGACGAGTTACCCCATGTTGTTTTCCAAAGCTGCTTAGTTTGTGTTGCCCAAGGTCTCTAGATAGCTAGAGACCTTTGTGTTGCCCTCGTAGGGTTAATCTACAAAGATTACTAAAATGAAACTGTAATTTTTCAGAAAGTTTGCTCAGCGGACGCTAGGTAGCGTGATAATTCGTATTTCGTAATCGTATAGTCTTTCTTAGTTCAATTTTTCACTGTGCTTAAAAATTTTGATTTCGTTGCAGAATATTTTCTAAAACAGGATTATAAAATTTATTTGAATTGTAAAAAGTAATTTGATGGATATTAGTTTTTACCTTAAAGAAACTGCAGTACCATATTTAAATTTGGAAGTAAAATTTGTGAACTGCTTTAAGTTTTTTTTTGTAAGGCTTTGGCAGCACTGGTGAAACAATCAACAGCTGGACATCAGAAACTCAGCAGACAGGTTTCCCACTGTTTTATTCTGCAATAAACTCTTTGCTTGTTGTATGAACTTGTTTTTGTTGTGTTTAGTGCAATAAGTTTGTGAAAGCATTGAACTTTCTGCGTGTTTTGTGTGATGTTTGTGTTGAGTGTAAATATTCAGAACTATTAAATCGGTAGCGAATGCATTTGACTTATTAGGTAAGTATTTGAACTAAGTGGAATTTATATTAGTGTAAAGAAAAAGTGACAACAATAGGCAAATAAAACCAAGCGCTAGGCCTTTATCTATTGAACTTGTCTTTAGAAGTTTTAACCCCATATTATTCAATTTGGATTTAGGCTACTGCACTATGAAACATAAGTTAAAAAATAATGTATGTTATGCTTTAGAAGGCCTAAGTACTCTAGTTAAATCACAATACCCAACTTTTTCTAATAAGCAGTCATAGGTGAAAAAGACCTTATCACCTAATTTTATGTTTATTGCAAAGTTTGGGACACCTATGTCAATATTTTAGTTCAAAATCTTAAGTTTCATTGAACTAATTTTATTATTATTACACATTTAATGTGTTCTTAATCAATTTACCCCCATTCCGCTATTAAGTTGTTTTGGATTTTAATATTTAGAAATTATCATGCACATAGTGTGCTATAAAGCAAGGCAAAACTCGGCGTAAGTTTACTATTCGACTTTAGCCTAATATTTTTGCAGACAACGACTTTGTTTTACATTCTACTATTAAATGTTGACTACAGGTAAACATACTGTGACTAAATACTATAGGTTAGAACCTTTTAGGTTTTTTTTATTCTTGCATTTCTGTTGCCGTAGGTTAGCCTAGGGTCGAATAGTAAACTTGCGCCTAAAACTCCTTTTTTGTGTTCATTTGGTTCACCTTTATGACTTGTGGAATAGTAGCAACAAACTTTTTGAACACCACTCTTATTTTCAACTTGTCGAAATAGTATTAGCTTAGAAAAGAAGAAGTGCTATCAATTTATGTATGTTTACAAATTGGAACTTCACCAGTTATATAAGTTTAATGTTTACTGGTGATGTAAATTAGTTTAGATTGAGGTTCAGAAAAAGTAGTGGTAGGCTTGGCTAAGTTAACATTTTATGTGTGTACTGTCTCACAATTCCCCTCTCTTAAATATATGTCAACTTTTGATAAGTAATAACTCTTTAAGTGTTTAAGACGGGAGATAATTCTATATTCAAGCGTCCTATAAACTGGATACAAAAAAGAGAATTTTAAGTTGGTTAATGGCAACTATAAAGCCTAAGTACATTTTAAATACAGCTTCTCCCACTATTGTTAGGCCTATTAGTTTTGAAAATACACATAAATATGTTTATACAAAAACATTAATTTTAGAGTTTGTTGTGGTTATTATATAGGCCTACTGATTGCTTTTTCAGGTTTTCATAATAACTGAGTTGTGAATAGGAAATATCAGTTTTTACATATAGGCCCTAGTAGGCCTACATTATTTTCAATATTTATTTAGTAAATTTAATGGAGAGTCTTGATGTCTAATTGTTTTGGAATTATTAGCCTTGTGGTTTCACAATGAAATTGTTTTTACATCAATGTTGAAGGTTGAATTGCTCAATGATGAAGATAAAGGTCTGTTTTGAAATTGAATTGCATAGGACGTTGTTAAATGGTGAAAGAGATGTTTAAAAATTCTTTAAAATTTCGAATGAACATTTTTTATTTACCATCGTTTGGCTATTTCAGTTTCATTTTTAAGATAGTAGATTAGATTTATTGAAACATCAGCAAAAGTTTTCCATCGTGTTGTTTTATTTATAGGATGTCCAAGCTGTATAGGCATCTTTAACAGGTTAGGTTAGAATAAATAAATACTAATAATACTACTAGCTTAACTAGGTGCTAAATATGTAAGAAAGTGTGATACGTAAATAAAAAACTCTAAGCTAGGAAGTAAAATTTGAGCTACTGGTAAAATTAGGCCTAAATTTTAGAGTTGGGAAAGTTATTGGTGGAAATTATGTTGAATTAAAAGCAGATCTAAAGCTAAAATTTTACTTCTAAATGATAAATCCTCTAACAGGATATTAGCCATTTTGTTTTTATGTTTGTGTATCCTCTGCTACGGCAAAGAGGCTACCTTCGTAGCTAACCATTTTTATTTGTTTACTAGTAGATAGCTGTATTTTGGTACAAGCAATGAAAATAGGCTGGAAAATTACACGTTTTGGTGGCATTTATTTTTGTACCCAGATTTTGTCAAATTCAGCATAGCCTATGAATAGTTAGTTTTAAGTATTTCACGTTACATCTATGTTCAGGTCCCCTGTTAACCTCTTGACGCTTTAAATATTAAAAAAAAAAGTGGTTTAATGTTGTCACGTTTTGCTGAGAGTAATGGAGACGGATAGTGGTCATCCAGCAATTTGACTTTACCAGTCCCAATTATACTTTAATTTTCCACATATTTTATTTATTTCATTCTTGGCCTACACCTTTGATATCTTTCCTATTCATCACTTATGTTTTACAACCATGTTGCTAGCGTTATTACTTTTATAATCATCAATTTTAGTTTTTCTTGTTTAAATTGTGGTGTACCTACCATTACTCATATAAACCTTGTTAAACGTATTTCCAAGATTTTAAACTTATCCCATTTAACTTGTTTTTTTTCTATTAATACAGTACATCATTTTTATAATAAACTAGGGGCAACCCCTGCGTGCTCTGTGTGCCAACTCCGTTGGAACCTTCATGTTGTTTTCTTATAATAAAGGTGTAGGATTAATAATAACCCCAAAGCTAAGGTGGTCAATAATATTAAATGTTCAAATGAAATTATTATAATAAAATTTAAAAGAACCAGCAAGGCTCAGATCTACACTTTAATAAAAACCTAACCTAAAATATAGAAATACAAATAATTGCTTTAAACTTTGAAATCAGCTGTTAATGGAATTATTAGAGCAAACAGCTGTTTTATCTGTTATTTTATGCAGTTGGTTGCTATGGTACCGGTAATATAAATGTAAATACATGTGTAAACCTAAGAATTTTGTCAGACTAAATTTTCAAATATTGAAATAAAAAACATTTTTATCAAAATGAATTAGGCCTACAGCCTATGTTACTCTGGGATAGTGTAGCTTTTTATTAGTAAAACTATTTTTCAATCGGTTCAGTAGTTTCAGAGATTACCCCCTACATACAAAAAAAACATGAACAAAAATATTAGTAGGCCTATTATTATACAGTAGACAAAGCTTAAAAAAAATGATTGGATTTGATGGGCTATATCCTTATGAATGCTTGCCAAAAGCCACTCCTACACTATGATATTACTAGGTCTAAGTTAAATATTTATTTATATTAGAGTATCAATCTACTTTGGCCCTCTAAAATTCACAGAAAAGTATTATTGCTTTCTGATTATGCAAGAGCTATAAAAAAGCGAGTAACATTTCAAGAAAAACAAACCACAGAGTAGGTACCTAATTTATAACTAACCTAATTACAAATTTGAAAACTTCCCATTATCATTTAAAACTTCAATAACTTCATAGTAAGCGCTCTCTATCAAAAACTCTTACACATTTCTTAAAAAAAACTAATATTTTTAATTTCTCTTATGTGTAGAGGAAGCTTATTGAACATATTTTGCCCATAGGCACTAGTTTTTCCAATATGTTTAGGTGATGTTTCGGTAATTTTAGGTTTATTTTGTTCCTAGTTTGATATGCGTGAACATTTTGTTCATTCAATAAAACATCAAGTTTAGCTTTTAATAAATAATGGGCATTTAAAAATATAGGCTACAAAGATGGAAGTGTCAACAGTCTCATATTCTTAAAAATTGTTTTACATGAACTAGGCTACCTAGTACCTAGTTTTATTCAAACCACATATACAACAGGTATATACTTTTTCTGAATTTTAAAACTGAAATTAATACTGTTGCACCTCCCCAAAGCAAATTTCCACATTGCAAGGCAGAGCAAAAGCTGCCATGATAAATCACTAATCTGGTTTTAAAAACGAAATAATTGTATATAATATAAGATAATTTGTAAGATGTAGGCGTCTAAAAACTTCTGTAATCCTGTATTTGACTACCAACTTAATGCTTATTATGGAAAGCCAAACTTTCTTGTTTTTTACTTTGTCACTATAGGCCTACTATAGTATAGAGAAAGTATAGTGATCGCAAAAAAAAAAAAAAAATCGTTGAGATTTTTGTGGAAATCCGTTTTGGGACCCCTGAGTTCAAAAAAGTGTTTTTTTCAAAATGTCTGTCTGTCTGTATGCCTGTCTGTATGTATACAAAGCTAGAGAGAAAACTATTCAATCGATTTCGAATAAATTTGCACCAAACACGTCAATTAGGCCTTTATGGATGCACGAAAAAAGTTTTTGAAACATTTTGAAAAACAAGCCCCTTTTTGGTCAAAAAATAATTTATTATTTTTTTTATAAAAGAACGGCTCTAACGATTT
>JAGFPH010015685.1:8451-20724 GCA_018207615.1 Philaenus spumarius
AAGGGTTTCCGAATATTCGAAATTTTAGGGGGGGGGTTTGTGTGGTCAAAGTTACTAAATCACGATTTCTCAAAACCTACAGCACGGATTGGAATGAAATTTGGGATGTAGCTTCCTCTAGGGCCATAGACGCTTGCTAAGAAAGGGTTTTAAAAAATTCGAAATTTTAGGGGGTTTGGGAGGGGGTCAAAGTAACAAAATCACGATTTCTCTAAAACCATCGAACGGATTGGAGTGAAATTTGGTATGTAGCTTCCACTAGGGCCGTAGGTACTCGCTAAGAAAGTTTTTCAAAAAGTTCGAAATTTTAAGGGAGGTATGGGGGGGTCAAAGTTGCTACAAAAAACCATCGAACGGATTGGAATGAAATTTGGTATGTAGCTTCCTCTAGGGCCCTAGGTACTCGCTTAGAAAGGGTTTTAAAAAATTCGAAATTTTAGTTGCGTTTGGGGGGTCAAAGTTACTGAAAAGAAACACCGAACGGATTGGAATGAAATTTATTATGTAGCTTTCTCTAGGGCCCTAGGTCCTCGCTAAGAAAGGTTTTTAAAAAAGTCTAAATTTTAGGGGAGGTTTGGGGGGGGGGGTCAAAGTTACTAAAAATCCCCATAAGAAATACATAGTGTAATATATTCATTGATATAATATATTTTTTGTTAATATACACTTAACTTTGATTTGTCTATCCGTGCAAAGCCGGGTCGGGCCAGCTAGTTTAGTATATTTGAGTCGGGTATATAAGTGTAACAGATTGTCCTACGCCATAGACTTAATCTGTTGGTGTTAATACAATGTATAGTTTAATTAATAACACCTCTGAAATGGACATTGTGCTTCCTCGTTCTATAATTCGTGTTAAAGAATGAGAATCGTGCTTCCTCATTTCGTAAGTTGTTGTATTAATTAAAAAAAAAAGTTTAAACTTCTCCCTTGTGGTCGCACACAAATACATTTTGTTTGGGTTAGGTTAAAAAATAAAACACAAAGAAACGATAAACGAAAAAGGCTTACTGTATTATAATTCGAACATCTGGGGTAAATATTACAGATAAAACAGCTGATTTGGATCAAGAGCTTATCACAATTTCAGATTGTTCGTATACTAAAACAACACACTTATCTTGAAAGCATTTATATTTATTACCGTAGCAACCAAATTGGCGAATTTATAATAAGATAATTATTCTTCACAACCAACAGTATTTTACTTTCTCCACCCTATACGTAGTGTATGGAGAAAGTATTGTTTTCGTCCAAATTTTCGAATTTGAATTTTTAGTGGAATCATCTGTTTTTGGTGCTCCCTGAACCCCAAAAAAATGTTTAATGGAATTATCTGTGTTGGTGCTCCCTGAACCCAAAAATCCTTTTAGTGGAATTATTTGTTTTGGTGCTCCCTGAACTAAAAAAAAAAATGTTTGTGATGTCTGTCCGTGTGTCTGTAAGGATGTGTACAGAGCTGGAGACCATACCAACGGTCCGATTTTGATGAAATTTGGTATGTAGGTGTAGTTCTAGAATATCTCCAGGCTTTTTTTTCATTTTTTCAAATTTTTTATTTTTAAGGGGTTTTACCCCCAAGAATGGCCAAAAAACGAGAAAAGTCAAAATTTCTCAAAAACGGCTCTAACGTTTTTGATAAAATTTTGCTTATTTGTAGCCCTTAATGTACCCTACCATATGCAAAAAACCCCATCTTTCTACAAATTCTCGTTTAGGTAATAATCATAATAATAATAACTGATTTTGGGGGATTTTGGCCCAAAAGGGGATTGTTTTTAAAATGTTTTCAAAACCTTTTTTCGTGCATCTATACAGGCCTAATATGTTTTAATAGGATCGAATAGTTTTAATAATAATATAATATGAATGTGTGATACATGCATCTAATATTTTCCATGGTAACATTTTCCTACTTTTGCAATTCTAAATAACCACCTCCTATGCCACTCTTGGGAAGGTGTAAAGTTTCAACTGGGAGAAAGTATGTGGCAGTTATTTGTATCGTTTATTAGATTAGGAACTGTAAACACAAACAGAAATAAACCTTACTATGTCATAGTTCAAACATGTATCGCTATTAAAATTATGCCAACTTTATTCATTACCAATCTGACCAATTTGACATACCGTAACATATTTTGGTCGTATTTTATAACTTAAAAATGTCCTCTCCTCTTTATAAAAATTAAAAATCTCTCCCCTAATCAATCGTCATTTCTTTGAAAATATCATAGTATACAATAATCTTTTTGCATTTGCTTTACCGGGGGGGGGGCAGAGCCCTCTAAACTTGTTTCGTACCAGCAGTACAGTGTCCAAACCAACTATATAACAGTGAAGTTCAAGCCATACCATAGCGTGCAGCACACTCCATGCTTGACTCCAGTTTATTGGGTAGTATTTTCTTTGCAGACTATTTTATCATCTCGCTTTAAGGTCAAGCAGTTGTTTTAATTACCAATTACGTAAGAAAATATTCAGTATATTTTCCTAATATATGTTTATAGATTTAGTCTCTTGTTATTACTGTACTTGTTATTGTTAGGATTAAAATAAAACTACAAAGATTCCAAGCCTGTTTATTATTCTAAATTAGATACAATCGTTCACGCCGTTGGGTACAGTATGCACCGAAATAAAGGTGTAGAATTAATTATAACATCAAAGCTAAGATGGTAAACACAGTTAAACGTCCGTTCCTTGTAAATACATTCAATAAACATAAAACGTTGGTTCATCAGTCTAGGCCTAACCTGTTTAATTTATTTTACCTGTCTTAAACGGCAACATACATACAATAATTTTAGGTTTGGCCTATAATTAAAATTACTTTCTAGGCTTAACCTAAAATTATTACGCGTATGTAGCAGTTAAGGCAGGAAAATAAATTTAATATACACACAATAGTTTTAGGTTAGGCCTAGACTGGTGAACCGACATTTTATTTATTGAATGTATTTCATCGCTTGGCGGTAATATCCGAACTACGCCGGACGGAACCGATCGTCTCCTAATTTAAATTGATGAACCGAAACACATGTTTCTTGAATGTATTTACATTCGTCGCCATAGCGACCAATTTGGGAACGCATTTTCGTTACTCGTATTTCATATTCGTCATTGCCATAGCAACCGATGATAACACTTTTTTCGTTACGCGTTACATGTTCTATTGGTTAACTCCTACCGCGACCTGCTTTAAGGGACTTCGTTCCAATAAACAGCGATGAAATTAAAGCACCTGGGGTTTGCTTTTTGAACAGCTGATTATAGTAAGTTTATAGTAGAGTATTATTTTCGCTCTTATGGAACATGCCGTACCGTCGGTCCTAGTTTGATACGGACTGCTGTAGAGTTTCAAGAACTTTTTCGCAAACAGACAAGTAATGCCTTGATGATAAGTGTTGTTGAAACATGTCCATTCGTTGCGAGAAATGATACGTTTCACCTTTAAGGCGCAATTAACTATCAGGTCTTGAGTGAATTATTACACCCTTTCGCTAGATTTGTCTTCTACAGAAGTAGATATAATTTGTCATTTCTGGCACCTTTCTATACAAATGCGGCTAACACCGAAAACGTCAGCCCCTTCAATTTCAAATAATACTCACCGCTGTTGTGCGGAGTGCATAACCATTGAAAGGGTAATTGGGGTTAATTGGGGTTAATTAGGGGTTAATTAGGGGTTAATTAGGGGTTAATTAGAGGTTAATTGGGGTTAATTGGGGTCAATTGGGGTCAATTGGGGTTAATTGGGGTTAATTGGGATTAATTGAGGTGCGGAGTGCATAACCGAAAAATTGAAGGGGCAAAAATCAATATTTCAATACAAATGCAGCTATCATCGTTCTTTCTAAAGTACGATTCGTTAAATTTTACCTTTCGTTCTTTCTAAAGTACGATTCGTAAAATTTACCTTTCGTTCTTTCAAAAATACGATTCGTAAAATTCGACTTTACCTCGTCATCATATTTTTACATAGAATACATTTATCTCTAAAGTACGATTAGTAAAATAAAACCAAAATACCTTAGGAACTATCGTAAAATATAATTGTTACTTTTAAAAACCTGTCATACACCGTTGTTGTGCAGCATGCATAACCGAAATATTGAAGGGGCAGTAATAATGAAACGTTGATTACAGCGAATGATACAGTCAGTAGTGAAGTAAGAGTGATAGAGTTAAGACGGTTTTTTAATAATGAAGTACCCGGTTAGTTTTTTACTAATATTATTGCTAACGGAGAGTAAAATTTATACGAATAATAATACATTAGAAGCATTACAATATCTTCAAATCTTTGGATTCTTGGAAAATAGCAATGAAACGTTGACTACGGTGAACGATACAATACTTTCCAACGCTTTGTTTATTTTTCAAGAGTATTATAATTTAACTTTAGATGGTCAGTTAAATAATGAAACGTTAAATTTAATGAACTTCAGACGTTGCGGTGTACGAGATGATGTATCCGGTTTTTCTGCTGCTACAATCAAATGGAAAAAGTCACATCTTAAATGGCATTATTCTTATGCTAATTCTAATGTATTAAAAATAACTGAACGTGCGTTTAAAATATGGGAAATTAATTCCCATCTTTCATTTTCACATAGCATATACAGTCCGGATATATTGATATCGAACAAATATGTCACACATAAATATCAGAAACTAAGTCAATACTATTGTCCGTATCCATTTGACGGAAGAGGCGGTATATTAGCGCATTCTTTTTTCCCAATTGCCGATGGATCGACTGTAGAGATACATATGGACAACGAAGAGAATTGGTGTTCAGAGAGATATGAACGAGATTGTTTATCTGATCAATCAAATTTATTACATGTTTTAGTGCATGAAATTGGACACGCATTAGGTTTAAGACATTCAAATGATCGTAAGGCTATCATGTTTCCTTATTACAATGACAAGATAATTGTTCTTGGATATGATGATATATTAGGTATACAAAGCCTATATGGACCTCCCCGTTTACCTGTTTCAACGACGACTACAACAACTTTACGACCTATAGTGACAACCCTTCCTACAATTATTACACCTGCAGAACCAAATTTATGTAATTTAAAAAATATTAACACTTTTCTAATAGTACATAACCATTTATATATTTTTCATGAGAAATGGGTTTGGTTGGTTAAGTTAGAGGAAACTGTATACCACAGTGTTTTGTATTTACCTGATTGGCTATCTTTTCTGCCACAGAATTTTACAAGAATATCTCATGTTTATCAAAGACCTACAGATGAAATAGTTATTTTTATTGATTGTCAAATATATATGATCGAATTTCCTTCTTTAAATCTTGTAAGAGATTATCCAAAAAGTTGCGCAGATTTAAACATACCAAAAACAGCTATTATTAATGGAGTGGTTAATACATACAATGGTCGTACGTTTATTTTTTATAATAAAATTTACTATGCCGAAATTAATGAATGCTCGTTTAAAGTTAAAAATCATGGATTCATATACGACAAATTTTCAGGTATACCACCTTGTATTGACTCATGTTTTAGATATAGAAATGGATTGTTATATTTCTTTCAAAATGAATCTTATTTTGAATTCGACGAGTTTTCTAATCAATTAATTAGCGCAAAAACCTTTGATCTTTCCATTTTTGGAATAAAATGTTCAAAAACGTCATTTGTTGAGATTCTAGATCGTTTTAAAAAACTTGTGACTAGATTAGACGCTATGTCCATATCATTGGAAAAAGTATAAGTGATAGCTCAACACGGAGTTTAGCAACAACGGTACAATGTCATCACCAAATCGTTTATTTAACTTGTGCTCAAGAAAAGTGTGTGCTCAACTTGAAAATGTAAATGATATTAGTAAACTTGAAATACCAGTGACTGTGCAAAATTATTTGAAAATTATTTACAAAATAGTAACCATGAATATTAAATGTGATATTGAAAATGATTTTCATTTTTCTTCTATTAATTTTGAAAATGTAACGCATAAAGATTTCATAAAATTAATGAATCATCCTTTAGGGCTAGATGAAATAATTCAAGTAGTAACAAGAAAATTTTTTTATGGCAATCAATCAGAGTTTTTATGTGAAGAATGTTTTAGTAAACTGGTTCTAAAAGAAAACTTTAATATATATGATGCTGGTTTTAAATTTGTACACGATTATGTATCTGGCGATGGAATATTAAGCTCAATTTTTTGGCGTGAAGATAATTGGTGCGATAAATGCATTTTTTCGCCGTTGTTTCAAATATATTCTATATCTTCAATTTGTTCTTACATCTCAATGTCTGATTTTTGCAACGAAGTTAATTGTTTAGATTATCTTCTAAAGAAACGTATGATAAGAAAAGGTGAATCAGTATCATATTTTTAGACTAATCGAACTGATAAGAAATAGTCCAATAAGATTTATTGAAAAAAACAACAGACTTGATAAGAAGTGCTTATTTATTGTATAAAGACGAATATTGAACCAGTGTTCAAAATATAGTTACACGTTATTCATCTTTTAAAATGGATTTTATCATCGATTTTCAAGGTTTTAAGAACAACAATAATAGTTTCATTGTTAAAGAGTTAGCTATAGTGTCAACAGATGAGCAAGTGTATGAATTTCAGTTGTTTCAACCGCCGTTCAACTTCAACCAACTGCATGAAGATTTACAAAAACAAGTGATTTGGCTCGAAAAACAATATCACGGACTCCGTTGGGACTCGGGTGTTAAACCGTATTGTGACTTGAAACAGATATTCAGTCAGATTAATATTAGTGGTACTGTTTATGTGAAAGGTAGTGAAAAACAAAAATTTTTGACTAATTTGTTAAATGAATACAATGTGAACATTGTTAATTTAGATGATTTAAACTGCCCCAGTTTAAACATCTTGAAAAAACAGTTTTGGAATCGGTTATTAAGACCATGTATGTTCGATCATATATCAAATAATTGTGCTTATATTAATGCACACGTAATACTCGAATGGTGGAAGGTGGAACAGATAGTTTTAGATAGAATACAATGTGTTAATTCCGCAATAAAAGAATGTTACACTAAAGGTTATGCACGAATGTCGGAAGAACTAATCAAGTATTTACCTAAAGAATTTTTATTAAACCATTTCGAAGATATTGAAAGTATTCACAACAAATTACCATTTCATTTAAAGAATGATTCTGAAATTTTGAATAGTTTTAAGTGTGAAGAGCATAAGTCATTAAATCTGTTTAATATGTCCCAGTTGAAGAAAAGGGACTGTATTCATTGTGAAGAAAAGCTATTTAAATCATGAAAATATTATAAACCCGTTAGTACAAAGTAAGTCACAATGTCAGTCACATCTAGTGATAGTTGTTTCTGTTCTTTATTTCATAGTATGAATAGAAATAATAGCTTTTTAGAATGTATTTACAAGAAACTTAGTTTAAAATGCGTGTCTCAACATTATGTGAATTGTAGAACAACAGTTTGTGATATTGAAAATATAATGAAAGAGTCATTTTCGAAATGGCCTAAATCTTATCCTAAAATCAATGATATGGTTCAATCTGGATTTTACTATACTGGCTTAAATGATAGTGCAAAGTGTATAAACTGTGGAATTGTAATTCACAATTGGCTGGAAGAAGATGTTCCGAAAATAGAGCATAAAAAGTGGTCACCAAATTGTATTTTAGCAAATATATAATAAAATAATGATGAAACTATATATTATGCTTTGACTTCTTATTTGATATCCATTTCCTTGTTAAACTATGAGCATGAATGTGAGGAGAGAGATTGCTAAAGAATTGCATAAGCAAGCTCGTAGAAATTTTCCAAGTCGTTATGTAGAAATAAAAGGGTTAAATGATTTATATCAGGCTGATCTCGTGGAAATGATACCATTTTCTAAGGTAAATAAAGGTTATAAATATATTTTAGTGGTTATAGATTGTTTTAGCAAGTATGCAATAGCAGTTCCTGTAAAGTCTAAAAGTGCTTACGAAATTGAAAAAGCGTTGAAACCTATTTTAGATAAACACCCAATGCGTCATTTACAAACAGATAAAGGAACGGAATTTTATAATGCTCGTGTAAAGTCTTTGTTGGATAAATATAATATAAACCACTATTCAACTTTTTCCGATAAAAAAGCTTCCATTGTAGAAAGACTTAATAGAACTTTAAAGGGTAAGATGTGGCGAGCTTTTAGTGAACAAGGAAGTTATAAGTGGTTGGATTTACTTCAAAATATAGTTAACAATTATAATAATACACGTCATAGAACGATTGGCATGAAACCAATTGAAGTTAACGAAAACAACGAATTTTTTATTTTAAAAAGAATAATTAAGAACAGAAAATTTAAAGTTCCAAATCGTGCAAAGTTCAATAAAGGGGATAAAGTCAGAGTAAGCAGATTTAGGAAACAGTTTGCTAAAGGTTATTTGCCTAATTGGAGTAATGAAGTGTTCACAGTTTGGAAAGTACAATCTACAGTTCCAGCAACGTATTTACTGAAAGATGAATCGGGTAATATCATAAAAGGTGGTTTCTATGAAGAGGAACTCAGTAAAACAAAGTACAGCGATGTATATCTAATAGAGAAAGTGATTCGAAAAAAAGGAAATAAATTGTTAGTGCGTTGGTTGGGTTTTGACAAATCTAACGACACATGGATAGACAAAAAAGATTTAAAATGAAAGTGACAAAACAAAAGGAAACAATATCAATTACAAATTTTGATTCGTATTTGAATGATAACATTACGAGTATGAAAAAACATGGTTTCCTTTTACCCAGTTCAATCAGATGTATTATATGTGGACCGTCTAATTGTGGGAAAACAAATTTAATGTTTAATTTGATTTTTCATCCAAAGGCATTGTTTTTTGAAAACATTTACATTTTTTCCAAGTCAATAAATCAACCCAAATATAAGTTTCTTACTCGTATATTTTCAAAAATACCTGATGTAGGATATTTTATATTTACTGAAAATGATGATGTGTTTCATCCAAATGAAGTGAAACCTAATTCTATTATAATATTTGATGATGTGGCTTGTGAACGGCAGAATAATATAAGGAATTATTTTGTTATGGGACGTCATAACGATATTGATACATTTTACCTTTGTCAAACTTACAGTCATATTCCAAAACAATTAATACGAGACAATGCAAATTGTTTAGTTTTATTCAAACAAGATGACAAAAATTTACGACATGTATATAACGATCATGTGAATACAGATATGAAATACGAGATGTTTAAAGAAATATGTTCGTTTGCATGGGCAAAAAATAAAAATAGTTTTTTTGTTATAGACAAAGACAGTTTTATTAATAAAGGAAGATATAGAATTGGTTTTGATGAATTTATATCAATATAAGTTCGTTTTTAATACACAATGCGACAGTTAGTAGTTTATCTTCAATCGCGATGGATGATGCAAGTGAATTAGATAAAAGAGAGAAAATTATAATGGAAATAAAAGAATTAAGACAACGAATTAAAGAGAAACATAGTGCGTTGAGAAAAGGTGTTTTTGATATGGAAACTCATATTGAGAGAAATATCAAACCGATTATAGAACCGTTGATGAGACCGTTTTATGAGAAACAGATAAAAGATCAAGAAAAAAATAAAAAAAGAAATTTTAACAAATTAAATGAACAAACTATGCTTGCTGCTAAATTAGAAAATGAAAAAAAGGAAAAAAGAAATTGGAAGAAATTAAATGAACAAACACTGTTGGCGACTAAGTTGGAAAAACAGAAGAAAGACGTTATAAAGATAGATAAAAAAAGAAAAGGTAGCTATGATGATTCGGAAGAAGAAGAACGTATATTTAAAAAAATAGTTCCTTCTAAAGGTGAAAAACGAAAAGATTATGTTACAGAAACAGATGATAGTTTTGTTAAAAAACGGCCTGTATTTTCTGATTTCTCTAGAACTGAAAAAAGAAAAACTAAATTTGATGAAAACGAAAGACCGATCAAAAAAGTAATTTTAGATCCAGAATTACAAATGCACTATAGTGATATTTCTGATAGTGAAATGGAAACGAGCAGTGAAGATGAACCTATGGAAAAAGATGTTGAAGAATTGTCTAAACATAATGAAGATGTTTACGAAACGCCAATGTCAACTGAGGAGTATATAAACTCACCTCAGGGTAAACGAGAAGCAGAATTAATTATAAAAAATACTTTTAAAGGAAGATTGTCAACAAAATATTTTCTCGCTTATATAAAACATCCTAAACAAATTGATAATGTATACGGAATTCGTATAGATAATAACAGGTGGATGATTGGTGATAAAGAAATTGATATTGTTGAAAATGATCTTATTATAAACGGCGTAACATATGATGGTACGCGAGGAATCTACGAACTACTGTTTAAGAGAAACCCAGATGATTACAGCGATGATGATCTTTTAAAATATCGTGATATTTTATTAGCATCGAACGCGCATAGAGCCGATTATTCACCAAAAGGAAAAATAAAAAGTAATAAAAGTAAGAAATACACAACGATAATTTCAAGATTATTTCCACCACGAGCGCCTCGCAGTTTTATGGAATGGGCCGAAGATGAACCTATGAAAAAAGAAATTAAAACAATTACTAAAATGAATGAAGATGAATCACCTATGATAACTAAAGAATATTTAAGTACACCACAGGGTAAAAAAGAAGCAGAGTTAATTATGAAAAATACTTTTAAAGGAAGATTATCAACAAAATATTTTCTCGTCTATATAAAACATCCTAAAAGAATTGACAATGAATACGGAATTCGTATAGATGATAATAGGTGGATGATTGGTGATAAAGAAATTGGTATTGTTGAAAATGATCTTATTATAGACAACGTAAAGTACGCCGGCACGCGAGGAATATACGAATTGTTGTTTATGAAAATGCCAGATGACTATACTAATGACGACCTTTTAAAATATCGCGACATATTATTAGCATCGAACGCGCATAAAGTTGATTATTTACCAAAAGGAAAAATAAAAAGTAATAAAAGTACAAAATACAGAACGATAATTTCGAAATTATTTCCACCAAGAGCGCCTCGCAGTTATATGGATTGGACTGGGAGTGGAATAGTACTGAAAGAGTTTGAAGAAAAGAGTAAACCGTCATATGTTTATTGGAACGATCCGAATGAATTGTGTGAAAGATTAAAGTTACTTTCAGCATCACAGAGTGCCGGAAATACGGGTAATAATAATGAAATTATATCGATACTCGAAGAGTTACAGGAAGCTGGTATAATTAAAAGAAAAGAGTGATTTGTCGTCAGTATTAAAATGAGTGTTGACAAATTCGGACGTCATTCACATGCAAAGCGTTTACAAATTATCAAAGGGCCTTCAGGTGTAGGTTTTAAACTAACAAAAGATGGAAATTATGATATGAACAAAAAACGAATAAGTAACGTACTTGATGCTAAAGATGATAATGATGCTGTAAATTTGAATACTCTCAAAAGAAAATGTTTGTTTTTAGATAATAATAATACATATAATGTTAATGGTTGTGCTTTGTACAATTTAAAATCGCCTAAAAAAGACTTAGATGCAGCACCTAAAAAATACATTGATGATGAAATAAATGATTTAAAATCATATATAAAAGAAATAAATAATAAAATTAATATTTTAAAAAAATATACAGAAGAATTGAGTTACTTGAATTACCTTGAAAATTCTAAGGACAAACCATTAATAGCGAGAGGAGAATGGCGTAAAGATTTGTATGAAAATTTAGCCACTATTAATACGCCGACAATAGACTAAAAATGAAAGTTGTGCGAGACAGATTAGACGGTAAACATCGAGGAGGTGGACTAATAAGTTCCATTTCAAGTTTACCTGGAAAGTTTCTAAATCGTGCTATAGACTTATTACCAGTGGAATTACACATACCAGGATATCAATACTGTGGACCGGGCACACGGTTACAACAAAGGTTAAATAGGAACGATCTAGGTATTAATAAATTAGATCAAGCTTGTAAATATCACGATATAGCATATTCAAAATATTCAGATTCAAATCAAAGAGCGATCGCTGACAAGCAACTGGCTGATAAAGCGTGGGAGCGAGTTACATCATCGGACGCCAGTCTTGGAGAAAGAGCAGCCGCTTATGCTGTAACTAATATTATGAAAATGAAAAATAAATTAGGAGGCGGTAAAACCAGCAACAAGAAGAAAGTAAACACTAAGAATAGTAATAAGAAAAAAGGGAAAAA
>JAGFPH010015686.1:8580-20721 GCA_018207615.1 Philaenus spumarius
AAGGTTTCCAGTAAAAAAAACGCTCATTAAACTGATTAAAGTTAAAATACACGGCACGACATAAGGTTTCCAGTCAAAAAACGCTCAAAACTTTAAACAAATATTTTATTTAAATACTGTATATATATTTCGGGAATTTTACCGAAAATAAATAAAGTTTTTCTTAAAAAATTACATTGCAAACATCGGCTATGGCAGGACACAATATTACCTGCTTCTATCTACAGATGTTTCAATCAGCGTTTCAGCTTCGTTTGGTTCCAGTGCTGTATTTTATGATAGTGAACGGGACTATACCAGAAGCAGGAAGCAGACAAATCCACTTCCAGATGTTCCAGTAGTACGGACGGTCCAGTCCACCAGTCCGTTACCCAGAGATAAGCTGTTTTCAAAGATTTAACTCGATATATCGTTCAAAAAGTGTCTGCTACATAAAAATCATAGTACCGGTATCTTAAAAAAGAAGAATAATGTGTTTGGTTTGTTTTCGTAGTTGTAATACTGTAACTAAGATTGATGATCGGTTAATCTTTCGATCGGCGAAATCTCCGCCTAGACATTTTTTAAGTCTGACTTAAGTAAAGAAATTTCGGGGTAAAATATTTTGGACATTGTTTGTTAAGTAACGGTATCTATGCTATTTGTATTCATATAGCCTAGGCTGTAGAGTTAGTTTGTTACTGTAGTTGTTATTGTGCCCAAGACGGTGACGTGGCTCAAGGACAACCACCAGCTGTAGTAAGGGTTTGTTTGGTACCGTGTCTATAAATAGAATCAGGGTATCTACCATAGCAAAACTGGAAAAGTAACAAAAAACTTTATTTCATAGATAGGTAACGAATTGTTGACATTTTCAGAATGAACGTTTCCCGCGATTATGTTTTTTTTTGAGTCGCTAAGAAATGCCTTTGTTTTAATTTTGATCAAATACGTTTTAACTCTGGTTATGTCATAACAACTAGAGAAAATTATTTTCGGGCGTGGTTTTCTTTCGCAGAAATTCGATGACTGACGTTAGTTTTAATCGTTAACCAATATTTTTACGATAAAGAGTTAAAAGTTAATCCATTTAAAACCAACGATTAATTTTAATCGTTAATCCAAAGTCTGCCTGCATTAGGCTAGTCTTGTTGACAGGTCCACGATAAGACGTTTACTACGACACCGTGTTTATGTGATGACTTTGTTTTGTTTTGACGACTTGAAAAAGGTTTTTCTGTGATCTGAAGATGGGCACGTAGGTTTCCTGTAACTGCAGTAATCACCAAGTGATTTTAAGGGTTGAAAAAAACCCGATAAAGCAGGTATTTTACCTAATGTAATTAATTGTTAAAATTCTACAATCCGTGGGCTAATATGTTGAAATTAAGATCAATGTTGTCTTTAAGAAGGGACGCTGAGATGCCATCGCAGCCAGGTGCAGAGCTACCCCGCAAACTGTTTGTATATCGTGTTATGTCGTAACAGTACGCAAAGTGAAATCAGATAACGTCTCATAGTCTTCGTCCCTTATTATAGGTTCACCACCTGAGTCGATAGATAACTCTAAACTATATCTGACGCTGAAGAAGTACGAGTTAAATTCATTAGCAACTTGTTTATATGTGTCTGTGTTTATGTCTGATTGGGAACCTTGCAAATATTGTTTTATTGGAAAACATTTCTTACTGCTACCGCTACCACTCAAATCGTTTAGGATTATTTCTACAATGAATTAATTTGTCTCTATAAAAATTCCGTTTATAATTCCGTTTATAATAGTGTTTAATTGGTTCCTATAAGTTTTAGAATATGCTATAAGGACCGTATTAAAAGGTTGTTTCCTTACGAATTTTGCGAGTTTATCTGTGTTTCTAATAGATCGAATAAGACTACTAGCAGTCCAAGGCTTTAATTTTTTATTATGTGATTTGAACGATGAAGTACTTTTTGTTGAACTTTTCGTGAATAAGAGATTCAAAAACCAAAGAGATAATTCAGATATCCTGCGAACATGTTACAGATTCCCATTTTTGATTAGTAAATAATATAACAAATTCTTTTTTATCGAAAAAAGTCTTGAATGGAGACTTCGAAACAGTCACCGAAATCAGCTCGAACTGTATGCCAAGCGCTGTGGTATGTGTATGTGCTGTAATGGTCCGTGACGTGGGTTTGAATTACTACAGCCTGCACTCTATCGAAATCAAAATGGTTAACAAATACATGGTCAATGCATGAACTACCTTCGCCGGACACTCGTGTCGTACTTTCACACAGCTTACAAACCCGGCCCCAGTCAGTACATTTAAGTAGCGGTCAATATGTCTGTCATTTTTTAGTAAATAAAAAGAATACAGAACACTTGTATTCTTACCTTACATTATGATTAGATTTATAAATAAATAGTATACACTTAATTACCACGTATCCTTTATAAAATTAATGAAATAAAAATTTCTTTGCATTGACCATCTTCTAATCATTGACCATCTTTGCATCATGGTCAATATACCCATCCATCAGTCGTTCCTCCCCACTACATGTCACTTTCTACTTTTAGCTAGGCCAGTTCCAAACAATTCAATGGAAAGCATAATTTCAAAAATAGTACTTTGTGGATGACTTTTTGTTCGTTTCGGTCAAACACTACTTCTGTTAAAAGGTTTTCGGTTAAGAGAGGGTTTACTTTGTGATTAAACAACTCATTTTATTGTAGGTGAATAAATGATAAGGGTATTAGGAAATAGGGGGGGGGGGGGGGTGGTGGTGCCCCCAGGCGTATTCGGACTATTGCTGCATACGGGACGTACCACTTCGGGTGTACTCGGCCAATACCACGGAAACTAGTTCGGCGGTCAATACCTTTCTACCATTAATTCAAATATCGTCAATCATTTCATAAAGTAGGAGCAACTCCTGGAAATATAAAAGGGGCCAGGTCCCGGACCGATATTGCGAGTACGGGACCGATACGCAGACAATGAGTAACATAGTTAATGATTGCCCTTTAAGTACTATACCAGGGGGACTAGCTCGTCAACACGAGCTTGATGAAGTGATGATTTCATGGATCAGACAGCTGGATTTAAATATTTGAAGACCGATATGATGTATCCTATTATTTCCTGTATTACTTTGTGTACTTTTTATTCCCTATTTATTTATTTTATTCAGTAACAAAGGCATTTCAAATTTTTTTTTACGATAACTTTATTTAATTATATTTGTACAGTATGACATAGGAAAATCATACGGTAGATAAATACCAAGAACTAAGCCGGTCGGGGAGAAGGGCTCTCCGAGTCACCCGAGTATTGCGAGCAAAAAATCGGTAGGCCCTACACGGGTCACACTCCACAGGCCTACTATTTAGAAAAATTGTATTCGTATGATTGTATCTTGTAAACTTGTCCAAATAATTTTGAACAAAACACATCCCATTAACTGCAATAAATAAATTACACTAACGTGTACACTAGTAGGCCTACTACGTGTAGTAGGCCTATTGTATGTAAATATTGGTTTTATAATATATACGATAGTGACTTATTTTAGTATGGAATAGCCTACTGAAGATCAACAAAACTCTTAAATACCGGCCGAGACCCACTAAACACAAATTGACCTTTTCTTTAGTAAAAACTATGTTTAAACAGAAAAATTAATAAAACAATAATGGATAATTACGTTCGTTAAGAAATTTAGATTAAAATTATTTAACGTTTGGCCTAGCTTGAAATAGTGGTTAATTAAATCGATGACAACAGGTTTGTTTGATAAGACTGTGCAAGCCCAATGATTTTAAATGCAGGAGAGAAGATGGACGAATAATATCGAAACATGACTCAGAAGGCCTGATAGTTGACGAGAGGCCCCGGTTCAACATTCTGCTGGTGTTTTCTCTACAACTGTAGACACTACTATGACTACTATATTTATTTAGGGTTACCATACGGGTAACTCCAAAAATAGGAGACTCTGTTACGAGACCTTACGGGAGGTCCGGTGGTCTTCCCCCGGAAATTGAGGAATTATGGAATTTAGGAAAATTAAAAATGCTAAAATGCGAATGGTGCATTCGGATAATTTCATCTACATTGCAAAAATATAATTAATAAACAATGTTTTTACTTTCAAAATTAGGTTTAGTAACTGTATTCATAAGAACTTAGTTTTCCATGTGTACGATACGTAACAGGGTTCAACTAGTTTGCTGTCTACAATGTTATTGTAACTTATAATAAACTATTATTTGTGTCCCAGACTTGTCATCACTTCTATTATATAAGTGTTAGTTATTACTAGACTTACTTATTTTGTTTTTTATTTCCTGTTGTTCATGCTTTATGCAATTTAATTTGTCCAGCAATAAACAAATTATTATTATTATTACATTCGTACCATGGCAGTTTTAATTTTAAAAGTTCCTAATTACTAATTTTCTATATAGGTTATTAAAAAAAAGGAAGGACATTATGAGTGAAGATATACAAGCTGGTTTCTTTTGAGTTCAAACAAGGAGTTTAAATTAAAGAAAAGCACACAGCTAAGTTCATTTAACCATACAGAAATACTTTTTTCCCAGAAAATTATGAAAGATTTCTAAGAAAATATAATTAAAAACACTTTAAAAATTGATAGTTGCTTAAAATGTCCTTTTATGTAGGTTTGACACCGGCAGCCGAATAGTCGAGATATACACCTGTTCGACTTGACAACACTGCCGGCAGCTAAATGTACCCATACCAAACAGATATGGCAGCCAAAAGGGACCTATATACACGCTGCGCCGAATAGCCGCAATCTTTGCTGCTGCCAAATAGCACCAATATTGAAACATGATCTTAAAGGAGTCATAAATTAATAAAAATATAATTTAGTGATCCGTAGAAGGTCACATACAATTTAGCAAGTTAAAACATGGATATACTCTTCTCTAAAGGGTGGCAGCCAAATGGCTTACTTTTTGACGGCCGCCAAATAGATAGGTGTATATATATATATATATATATATATATATGAATTTTAATGACACCCAAAAACGTGTTCTAGGGACCATGATTGGTGCTCATTTGCTACTCCCGACCTTGGGTTTTACCATAAAGGCCACTGCAATAGCACATTTTTCCTATGGAAATTCGCTAATAAACATTTCCATGTGCTTGGTCAAGAAGCATAAAGTTATCACCAGTTATATCACAATTTGCTAAGTCTTTCAGCATGCCTAATCTCTTAATAAAGACAGTTAAACTATCGCATATATTATTTCTCAAGACTATTTTTTTGTCGGTACGCCATAACTTCCTTAATACATCATCAAATTACATGAATGAGGCATCATTTTAAAGCTTTCCTTAACCACTACACGGGAAAAATAGACAAACAGCTTAAAATTCATGTTTTAATAACAAAAATTGATTTAAAAAACTTTTATATTATACTCTGTATGTTCCTAAAAAAGGCGCCATCTACTAACCATCTGTTTAACTAGCATGACAGCTGTTAGTTAGATTGTTTACACTGTAAGATTGTATAGGGAAACTGTTATTTATAAACCAATGTAAATAAATAAACTTAATTAACTGAATTAAATCAACGTGTTAAATCAGGTAAATGTAGGCCTACTCCGAACTTGCGAAATATTCGCACGGGTCAGCTAGTTTATTTTATTTCCCAAATCTTAGCCTAAAACCACAATTTTTTTTTTAAATTTAATAATTTGTGTAGTTATTTTTCTAGCGGGCTATCAGATTCTACATGCAAAAATACGTCTAAAATATAGTATAACACTTTTTCGATTTCGGCTTAGTTTAGCCGCAATTCGCTTGTAGACAATTACCAAGAAATTATGTTTTTTGTCGATAACTCGGTTATCCTTTGACCTACTGAAAATACAAAAAAAGCATTGTGTCTGTCGTTAAAAAAGGAAAATATTTTGTCTCTTGTACATTTTTTGTAAACTTAACGGTTTTCAAGATATTCTACGTTAAAAATTTGTAACGGCCGCCATTTTGAAAATTATAAAAATAAATTCTTTGTGTCTGGTATACTTGTTAATCGTAACATATAAAATGCTTATTCCAAATTTGAACTCGATATCTTATCTATTTCCAGAGTTACAGTGAGTTTTTGTAAAAAAACAAAATGGCGGATTACGGCTAAACTAAGCCGAAATCGAAAAAATGTTATACTACATTTTCGACTTATTTTTGCATGTAGAATCAGGTCCTGTATAGCCCATCACACATTTTTGTAACACCCTGTATATATGTGTTCGCACTCTAGCGGCCGCATTTTAAGTCCGATTTGGTACACGTGTTGGTTGTCTATGTCGCTCGGACAAGTTCGTTAGCCAAAAACATCCAACAACCGGAAGTACGTTTTTTGACCGGAAGTAACTATTTTTTGAGATTTTTACTATTAGAATGAAATTTTTTAGAGTTTTTTCTAAAAATATAAATGTAGGATGTTATTCTGCATATTTTGTTTTTTACGCGACCTTTTAGCTCGCTTGGTTGCCCCTAAAATGTAAAATACCATAAAAGCAACCGGTTCGAAACCAAGTTTTGCAAACTCGCGAGGCCTCTAGGACAAGGATGAAACAAATTCTACTAATATATTGCGTACACACAGACAGTTGTTCAACGCATTTGTGAGTAGACCTATTTCCCAAATTGTTGGTTGAAACCCTAAAACATTGACATTACAACGGTACACGCTTACGCTTTTGCAAAGTATCAACGGCCCTTCTGCGGGTACGCCAATCTCTACAACGCTTAAGATATATCGCCGGTGAGGTGACTCTGTTTTTTGAAATCTAGCTCACTTTGCAACGATAATCTTACAACTGTACACTTTTGTATCGCCCTGTAGGGTGTCAGTCTTTTTCGACCTATACGACACACCTCAGCGAACGTGTACTGTGTAGGATAAGTTAAAATCACCCACTGGAAGTACAGGCTATCCTTTTTCTTTAAAGGGCCTGGGTGATTTAACTGTTTGTCTAATATTACTCTGAATATTTTGACTAAAAAACTACAAATTACACTTCCAGTAATCTTAATAAAACTCAGCTTTGAGCACAAGCAAAAATAGAATTTACTATCTGTATTCCTCGAGGAAGTGAATACAGTGGAACTGACCTTGTAAATAATTTTATTTGTGCCTTGGATAATTATATAACGTAACACCTTGATAATATTTCTAACACTAGGAAATATAACAATGGAATATTCAACAATAGGTAAGTGAACGTTAGAAACTTTTTTATACTGTAAAATAATAATCATCCATTTATTAATCTTAAAAAACACAACTCAAAAATAATACTTTTGGATGTCTCTTTTCCAATTTATACAATTTGCAACTAACGCAATTTTCTTTAACTCTTGCTTAATCTAATAAGGTAGAACAAATTTTAATATTACTTTTAATTATGCTTTTAATTAATATGCTTTGTTCCAAGCTTTTTATTAATTACTTATTTTTAATTTATTTAAATTATGAATTTACTTTAATGATTTTTATGCTATACGACTTTAGATATTATAAAAACATTTCACACTAAGAAAACCAATTTCCAATCCTACTAACCCAGTATCTGTAATAAATTAAATTTGAATTTAATCAGGCAAATTGTGGGGAATAAACGTAAATTCGCTGACACAGACCTCAAATTTGTTGTTTAAGATGGCCGTCTAACACGGGGCTGATTGTTGTTTATAGCAGCAGAAGAACCTGTAGGGTAAAGTTGCTCTCTGCGCTTTTGGCGATGTACAATGATGACAGCGTGCTGTTCTATTGTTGTCGTGAAGCTGCGTCAGATGTTCTTCCGTTGAGTTATAGTTGCCTGTGGTTTGTAGTAGTCCTTTATGTGTCCGGGGATCGTCCTGCTAACTCTTCCACGTTAGATACTCATGTCCAGTTGTCCGCCAAAACGTTCCAGAAGTCCAGGTCCCTGAAGTTTCTTAGCTACTTCATTGATAATATAGCCTTAGCAGTATATTGTATTCCTGCTTATATTCCTGTAGTCTTCCTGTATCGCCTTGTCAAACCGCTGATCACTTCACCCGTACAATAGCAAACTCCGTACTAACTCTTAAAAATCCATATACTTAGTAACATACGCTCCGCGTGATGCTGATAGAAAAATCCATAAACAGAGAGACATACACTCCGTGTACTGTCGATCACCAAAAAAAATCCCCTTTGAAATTCCCGTCCAGGGTTTATAAAGCCTCCTTCCATCTCCACTTTCGCTATTTTTTCGCGAAAACTCATTTTTTCACATTAAAGTGATTTTCTTACACCTTCCTGTGTGTAAAATCATCCTTTGTTTAGCAATACATTTAAATCCTTTATTTTTATCTTGTTTATCGTAGTTTTAAGGCTTAAACTTCCTAAATTATTTGAATGCAACATCCTTGTTCCGGCCGCCAAAGCTCCTCTCCGCTCTGATTGGCTCAGCGCTTTACGTGGTTCTTAACCCTTCCTCTCCTATTCAACTTTGCGAATTTTCAACTTTCCTTTCTAACTCCTCGCGGTTTTATGGGATTTTCCCGCGAAATAGCTTTTCTTAAACTGTGATTTTTTCCTGTTTTTTAGAGACTTGAATGAAAGTTGTAGGACGCTCCATTCTCTTCCTAGGCCTTCCCTAGCGTTTTCCCAATGCATTTTCTTTTAAAAATTTTCCATTTTCATTATTTTAAATTTTCATTTTCATTTTCCTGAAGGTCTATTGTTGTTGTGACAATAGCCGAAGTCTGATTTCTATAATAGGTTTTTTAACGAAGTTTTTGCCATTTAAAAGTATACGATTTTCCAAGTTTTACATTTACGTTAAATACCGGTAATTTATTTAAAATACTGGTTTTTACAATAATCAATTTACCTCCCTTCTTTATTACTTTAGATTAATAGTTTAAAAAATACAATTTTCCCTACTGACTTAACCGCCAGGTGTGAAAACTCCTACCATTCATAATAATTATTTTATTTGAATTTTCTTTTGCTTTTCCTAAGCAACTAATTCTTCTTAATACCATGTACTCATTAAACTTTATTAAACTTTAACTTTAATTGACTTTAGCGTCAGTGTTTCTACCCTGATTCGCTAAATATTGAAATTATGACTTTTTGTCATACCACCTTTTTTATAGGCCTTATTTTGCTCATTACAAAAATACCTCCCTTCCAGGCTTTTGAGGAAATTTGAAATTTTCCCTAGACTTTACTTGATTGTTACGTCATCACCGTTTAGTATTACGACCTGAGTCTCATACGTACAACACACCCGTGATTAGCGTAATGTGTTCCCGCCATAGAACCCAAATACGTAATAGTCCTGGATCCAGGTGTTCCCTAAAAATCTTTGATTTTATTCTAAGTTCATTTTACAATCCCGAACAAGCTCGGGTTCAATAGTTCCATCTGTACGATAACAACCACCTCGCCGTGACTTGTTCAAGGCCGCGCTACATTGGGTTCATCCACATGGTCGCCCAGAAATCTTGCATTTTACATATTTCAATAAAATTTCAAAATTTCCGGATTTACACGGGTTTTGCCCGTTGTAACATATAAACTTAATTTTGGAAATTTGCTCAACTCACATCAGCAGTCCAGCTGCGTGGTCGAATTATTTCTTTTATGCAGCTTAAAATAAAATCTATACTTACAGCAATATTGAAAATTTCTACTCATTGTAAGCAAAGAAAGAAAGAATTACTGTCTTAGAGACATGCTATTTACATAGAAAAATAATAAGGCTCTCTTTTAAGTGAGGGACAAAATTTGACCCATTTTATACACAACAATATACCCAGGCCCGATTCCAGGGGTAGGCAACACGTTTTGCTGCCTAGGGGGACAGATCAGTTGTAAACTCATTAAGAAAGTAAATACAAAGACGCTTTTTATAAAAAATGTGTAAAACAGCCTAATGATTCAAAATTAAAGTGTAGGTACAATTCATATAAAAATAATCTTAACAAAGAAATTAAAGTCCAGTATTATAAACATTTGTTTGTAATTAATTGACATGACCCGACAAAACAATGGAATACCATTAAAGAGATAGTTGGAGAGAAACATACTGGTGCTGATAATATTGTGCTCAGAAATAATAATAATCAAGTTATAAGCGATTCTTTACGAGATGCAAATATACTACATCAGTTCTTTGGTAGAATAGCTTCTGAACTTAGAGACTCTATAAATGATGAAAGAAACCATTTATGTTCCTGTTCCAACGATACAGATAATATATTCCTCACTTCATGCTCTAAAGGCTCTTTGTTTTTCTATCCCACATCAGGAGTAGAAAGAAGTATCTAAGATTATAAAGTCCTTGAAAAACAGTAAGGCTCCGGGGTTGTGATAATATTACAGCCGTAATACTAAAAGCTTTCTTGGAGGATATTTTGGATGTACTTGTGTTTTTTATCAACTTTAGTATGAATTCTGGTGAGTTCCCCAATGTTTTGAAACAAACTATAATTAAACTCTTGTTTAAAAAAGGTGGCAAACTTAACCTTAGAAATTATCGTCCATAGCATATCCTTTCAATATTCTCTGAAATTCTAGAAAAGATTGTTAAAATTAGATTAATAACATTTTTGCGTGATAGAAATTTTTTCAGTGGACTGCAGTTTGGATTTAGAGATAAATTAAATACAGAAAGTGTTTTTTTTAAATGTACGACTCAAGTTTATTCTGGAATAAATAAAAGTAAATGTGCTGGAATATTTTTTTTTACATAATGAAGGCTTTCAACACCGTAGATAAAATAATTTTGTTAACAAGGATGCATGATGCCGGAATTCGAGTTTTTTTCCAGTGGTTTCGCTCATACCTGTCATACAGATCCTACCAAACCCGGGTAAATGGCGTAATCAGCCAAATAGAGCCTGTAAAGAACGGTATCCCGCAGGGTCCATTGCTTGCTGGTCTGTTATTTTTAATATATTAATAATTTATGCGGGGGAAAATTTAAGGGTAATCTAGTAGTTTTTGCAGACGATACTGCATTTTTCTATGAGGCGGATACAATCTCTTGTATTGCAATTAATTTTGTGATATTTTATAACACTATAATTTAAGTAATGTTTAGCTTTCTGTTCTCCTTAACTAAATGATGCGAGCCTTGTGTATGTATTGTTTACATTTTTTTATAAAAATGTGTGGCCGTTTTTTGTTTTTGTATGCAAGAACGTCTGTATGTGTGTGGATTTAATAGTGTATTAATGTGTATGTTTTTATCTATGCAACAGTTTTGTACACATAAACAAAAAATGCTGTGTGTGTATGTACGTATGTGTATATGGGTGTGTATGTGAATTATAGACATGTCAACTGAAGATTTATCAGCTAAATGCATCATACTATGTAATGCTTTAACTGATGGTGAATTGAAAGACATAAGGTATGTTGATTTCCAATATGAACTTAAAGTTCTTTTAACTATTGTGAAGCCCAAGAGTACAGCTTTAGAGACTTTGAAAATGATAAAAGGTATGGGTTTGCACATACCTTTTATCAATATGCCAAGGGTGATCGGACATATTTTTGAAAGGCAGATTCGGAATTATCGACCCCAATAATCCTCGAGTGTACATTTTCGAGTGATTTACTGAGCCCTTTGACTTTTTGCCGAAGTGCCATTACAATAAGTACATTAATTTGAACATGTCGCCTGAATCAAGATGTACTTGAAGGATGCTTTTCTAGAATTCGAGCTGCCGAATTTGGTTTTGGGAATCCAACCTACCGAATTTAAAAATAGATTTTGAAGAATTTTGTTAGGATCTCAACTTCCCCTGCCCAGTACTTTAAATGTACACGAGACCGAAAACCAACCAGTGAAAAATCCTTATCTAACCAGTTAAGTTTTTAAAGGTATAAAACCAAATGTTACACACACTACTGTTGAGTATGAATATGATGAGGGGTGATTTAACTCAATTGTAGCTACCGAAAATTTGAGTTATCGATTCATACAAGCGTTGAGGTATATTGCAGGATATTTAGCCTTTAAAAACAAAGAAGACAAACTGTAAAGGATGTTGTGGACAACGGATGGATTGAGACATTAAGTAGAGGAGGATTGACTACTCCAAGGAAAGATTTGGTAGAAATGGTGTCAACGGGAACAAGATATTT
>JAGFPH010015688.1:4910-20720 GCA_018207615.1 Philaenus spumarius
ACACACAGACACACAGACACACAGACACACAGACACACAGACACACACACAGACATCACTCCGAAAATCACTTTTTTAGGTTCAGGGGGACCCAAAACGGATATTTCCACCAAAAACTCAAACTCGAAAATTTTGACGAATACAATACTTTCTCCATATACTATGGTATAGGGGGAGAAAGTAAAAATGTGTTTGCACTTTAATCAAGATCCAGATCATTATTACTATAAGAAGTCCATTATATAAAGTGTTTCGCTCACAAACCATAGTGGTGACACATGAGGAAGCCAATGGAAACTGATTATTGTAAACTCTGATATTATCAAGGAAATAACTTTCTATATGTGACCTATGCATTGCTAATGTAAGACAGATCGAAATATACACGACTATCCTCAATCCTATTACTTTAAATGAGCAATTCTTGTATCTATATTTGTATCTTTGTATCTGTCGCGAATCTCGAAAACGGCGTTAACGAATTCAAAGAAATCATTTATTCAGGTGTAGTTTTGATTTTTAAATACACCCATATAGTTGTATTTCGTGTAAAAACGCAATTTTGTGAGAAAATCTAATTTAAAAGTTGAAAAATTTTAACATAGGGTCTTACGGGTTGCCATGTTGGTTACAAAATAACAACGAAATAGTAAATCAAGCGTTAAAAACAGCTGTTTATAAGCAAGCCAATTTATACAGTTTTAGCACTTTGGAAATAGAGTGGAATAGAACTGAGATCGAGCATTATCCAAAATCAGCTGTTCATTGTATAGTTTTTAAATTACTGTTAAAAAACAAGCTAATTTATACTGTTTAGCACGTTGGAATTATAATAAATTGGGCCAATTTAGAACAATTTACTATGTCAAAAAAAAAGGTAAACTTGGCAAAGATGGATAAATTCTAATAGTCAATTTTGTAATATATGCCTGGCTCATTTCTGAAACATAGTATTGAGGTTATGTTAATCCTGCAATAATTTTTACTATATTTAGGCCGGGTTTCAAAACTTTAGTTGACAGAAGATAGTAGAACTATTACTAAAATCGTAATGAAAGCCTCTCACGTTTCTAAAGCATGTATTTGAGGTTATAAAATTAATCTTGTTAATATATTTAAGCCTGGTTTCATAATTTTACAAACTTATGTACAAACGAGCCAAAAATTAACGAGATTCTTTAGCGAATTTTCCAACTGCGAGCGAAGCGAAGCAGCCATCTGAGGCCGAAGGCCGAGGCGGGGTTGGGACGCGTCCAGGGGCAGAGCCCCTAGTAATTCGAATTGTGGCATGCGTTGTAATTTCACCATTGATATTTAAATAATATTTATTGTATTTACCTTACTTGGTCTGTTTAAAATAATCCTTTTCAGAAAATGTTGCTCAGCTACGGCCGTTTCGTCTGCACTGAGACATCATCAGGCTTTACGCTTATCACGAACACAAAACTTCACATAATAAATACACGAACATATAAACACAATACACATTAAAAAAATATAAAAGTTTCCGAGCTCCCTACATAAGTAATAATAAACATATATTTTGTAATTATATTATACTAGTGGACCCGGCAATTCTTCGCTATTGCTTTATTTAATTTTAAGGGTAGTTATCAAATTTCATTCTTTTGACTTAAGTTATTGAAGTGCAAATGGTGTTTATGTCAACAATTTATATAAACAATTTATATAAACAATATTTTAAACAGCATATATGTAAGTAAATAGATATGTAACAACCGATGTTTGAATTGAATTATAATACAGTAAGCATTTTTCGTTGATTTTTGTTTGTGTTGTTTGGCAATCTAACCTAAAAAAGCTGTTTTGGTTTTTGAAGAATAATAACCCGATTATAAATTACAGAAATTGGTTGCAAATAAAAGTGTTTTGGTTCATTGTAGGCCTAACCTAAAATTATGTTCAGTTTTTGATCCATAACAGTTGTTTTATTTATAATAATATGTAACAACCGATGTTTAAATTGAATTATAATATAGTAGGCCTAAGCATGTTTTATTGGTTTTTGTTTGTGTTTGCTTTTAATTTGTCAATCTAATCTAAAAAGCTATCAGTTTTGAAGAATAATAAACTGATTATAAATTTGCTAAAGTTGCTATGGTAATGAATGTAAACAAACATGTGTTACTAAGCATTTTATACGAACAGCTGTTTTTGAGTGCTGTGGTCTTGAGTCCATACAAAAGAGGCCGTTTAGTTTTTTCCAAATTTGAAACTTTTTCGGGAAACTTTTCAAATTTTTCTTTATATAAAAACCTAGTTCGGACTATTACGAACATTTTAAAACAAAAAATTGCCAAATTGGTCCAGCAGTTCTCAATTGATGCGATTTCAAAGAAACAGCAATTCATTTTTATTATATAGATTGCATGTGAGTACTCACGTCTGTTGATCCTTTTTGTTTTCTCTCTTAATAAAACAATTGCAATTTCGGGCATAAAATACCAATCATCAGGTTTTTATAAACATATCACATACACAAGAACACAAAAACACACATATATTTCACTCCGTGTAGAGATCGTTAAAGTCAAAACACGCACTTTTTAATACGAACATTGGTGTGCACACCGCAACAGTTGTTTAAGATGGTACTGATTGAAGTTAGGTTATGCAACGATTATTGGACCGTGTCCCCCTCCCTTGTCTTGTGATTAGCGTATCATACAATAGGTTTGACTTAAATGACAGCTGATCATTAAATATGTTATTGGGTTCAGCTTTTAAACCTTTATAAATTTCGAATTTCTCTAACGCGTTTAGAGTATTCCCCTTCTTACATTTATGTAATATACTCATATTAGTAGTAATATCAGTATATGAATGGAGGTTATTGATAAGATGTTCGGCATAAGTGGATTTGATAACTCTAAGGTTGCTAGGTGGCAAATGTTCTTTGTACCTAATGTTAAAGGGACGTCCAGTTTGTCCTATGTAGAAACTAGGACAATCATTGCATATTAACTTGTAGACACCAGTTGTTTTATATTCATAGAATTTTTCTCTAGTTTTTGGTTTAAGCAGAAATTCCAACTTATTAGTGGTACGGAACGTGAGAATGATGTTATTATTGGCCATTATATTCCTTAAAATGTTGTTGAACATGTTACCATAAACACATGAAGCATATTTTTTCTTTTCGCTATTATTACACTTAGTTGTTATTTTTTGTGTCATTTTCATTTTCTTATGCTTACTTATTAATTGGTCCACAATAGTTGTCCTGTAGCCATTAGCTTTTGCGATGTGTTTAATAATATTCCTTTCTCTCTCATAATTTCTTGCGGACATGGGTACGGATAAAAGTCTATATACAAGGCTATTATAAGCGGCTAATTTTTGCTCTAGTGGATGATGAGAGGATTTGTGTATGGTTTTATCTGTAGTTGTAGGTTTTCTGTATATGTTGAATGCGATTCTTGTATTGTTCCGAGATAAGTTCAGGTCTAAGTAATTCAGGCCATTGTTATTTTCGATTTCTGCGGTAAAGGTGAGGTTGGGATGTATATTATTTATAAAATTGCTTAAAAGGCATAATTGTCTGTAGCTGCCATTAAATACAACAATGGTATCATCGACATATCTGTTATAGAATATAATTTTATTTCTAAACGGGTTAGAATCAGCAAACAGGTAATTGTTTTCTATGTAGTTCAAATATATTTCAGACAATATACCAGATAGGGGTGAGCCCATGGCTAGGCCGTCGTACTGTAAGTAATATTCATTGTTAAAAGTGAAGTAATTCTGCTTTAGAGTTGTTTTTAGGAGGTTTATAAATTCGTCTATTACATGCTTCTGTAATGTGGAATTCTTTTTTAGGTTATTATGTATGATTTCTATTGTTTGTTGAACCGGGATGTTTGTGTACAAGTTTACTATGTCGAAGGAGGCAAGTTTGTATGTGCTTTCTATTTTAACATCATTTAACTTATTAATGAGGTCCGTACTATTTTTAAGGCTATAGTCCTCTTCGAATAAGTAATGTTTTCGCAATAATTTATCCAGTTCTTTAGATAAATTATATCCTGGAGCAGGTGTAAAGTTCACTAACGGTCTGATAGGGGAATTAGGTTTGTGAATTTTAGGTAGACCTCTCAAAATGGGGGCGTGATGATTAATAGTTTTTAGCAGACGTATGTCAGTATCGGACAATAGGGTTTTACTTGCATTCAAAGATTTGTTTATTAATTTGTTATAAGTGGCAGTGGGATCTTTAGTTATTTTGTTTATACTGTTGGCCTGGAAGAAATCATTGACCTTGCCATTGTAAATAGTCTTATCAATAATGACTATTGAATTCCCTTTATCAGCTTTGGTTATAAAGGCCTTATGTTTTATTAGTTAATCTTTAATGTTTTATTAAGAGAGAAAACAAAAAGGATCAACAGACGTGAGTACTCACATGCAATATAATATAATTATATAATTGATCCGTGGCGAATATGATTGATTAAAAAAAATATGTTTGTGTCCGTATGAATCCTTCTATCTTGTTCTGAAATACTTATCTTGCTCAGAGAGTTAAGCATGTCGATATTGTATTGTAGGCAAAGTTCAATTTCAAATTCTGTCAGTGAGTCATTCAGTCAGCCAAAGCCGCTTCTATATCATAGATGATGGCAAATGCTCGAAACAAGTCTGTACACTTTATAGTGATTAGACGCCTAATTGTATAAATATTTTGGATTAATCATACAGTAAATTAAACTTTTTTGGAGTTTCTAAAAGTAAAATAAAAATACAGAACACAGTTCTCACAAAAATACGTTTATTAGTCAAACGCGTTTCAACGACATAGCCGTCATCTTCAGTGACACAAAGTTGTAGCTCGTGTGTCACTGAAGATGAAACGCGTTTGACCAACAAACGTATTTTTGTGAGAACGGCGTTCGTATTTTTATTTTACTTTTAGAAATAATATTTCTCAAGCTCTATTATATTTATAATAATAGAGTGTTTCTTTTCTCAAAAAACCTTTTCTCTTGGAACTACTTGGTAATGGTATAACAGCTAGTTTTTAATAATCATGTACATCGACCTTCGCAGTAGCATACCTAAACACAATTAATTACAATAAATGAAAACTCAAACAGTTGTTACATAATCAGAATGTAAAGAAGGAGTTCGGCGTGTGAATTATTGGGAGAGTTAATATTCAAAGCGGAATGTATGCAGCCCGCAACACGTAGCGCTGACCCGACACAGATGCTTGCGTCTCATGAAATACCATCTGTGCTTAGTGTTGGGCGATTATTTGCATATTCATATTGTGTTTCGATTCATTCGAAACAGTTGTTCTCGCTAAATCACTTTTTGTAAAAACAATACAGTTGTTGGTGGATTAGGTTGAACAATAAAAAAACTCGGAATTCTGCGCATTTTCGGTTCACTTAACAATATCTCACGGGCTTCCTACCTTAGGTAGTTGTTGGCTCATGATTTTCTTCATAATTCCTAACACATAAGCTTCTGGTGGTGAAAGTGTTGTAGGCTTGTTGCTGAAACAGTTTAGATGTATGTGGCTTTCATCCGAATACCATACATTTTGTTTGAACCTAGGATTTGCGTAGTTCATTGCTATCCCACGTAGTTTCTTGCACTTCACCAATCACACCACAGTTGGATGTAATGATATCACAATGATATGTTTTTATCCCAAACAAAGTTATTTTCATTTTTGCTGTTCAGACAAAGTCGTTAGTGGACTCATTTGGGTTTTGGTTTTGTCCAAGCAGACATTTTTTTGCAAATACTGGTCCTGAAATATATGTTTTATTTTAAAAAAAAATTATCAGACACTGCATATTTATGAGTATATTTTTAAAATAAAATTAAAGAATTTGGTATTTGTATCACGATAGTTCTCCTTAGGGGCACAGTTCATTTAAAAAATGAAGTTTTGAACGAAAAACCTAATAATATAAACTACAAAACGAAAAATCTATATTTTTTTATTTTTTTTTTACTACCACGTTTCTTTAAAAATGTACTCCAGAATGATTTAGATACAGATTTTTAATAAATAAAAGCCTAACTAGCTGACCCGTGCGAATATTTCGCCAGTTATGAGGAGGCCTACTTACCTCATTTAACACTTATATTTAATTAAGTAAATTACGTTTATTTATTTGCGTTGGTTTAATTTAATAGATTACACTTGCGTGTAGAATATAAACAATCTAACTAACAGTAATTATTGTCATGTTAGTTAAACAGATTGTTAATAAATGGTGCTTTTCATTATGAACCATAAGAAGTATAATTTTAAAAGTATTTTAATAAATTAGTATAACGAAAACATGCATTTTAAGATGTTTATCTATTTTTCGTCAATAGCGGGGTATATAAGCTTTAAACTGTTGATTAAATAATAAATTTTTATGAAGAATTAAGGGGAGTTTCCTAGTTAGTTTTAATATAGTTAAAAAGTACATATTTAAAATTCGGTTTTCTATTTGGTTCTCAATGACAATTACGCCTGTAAACTTCGTAATATTGTTTCAATAACCATTGTTTATATTTCGAAACTAATTTAAAATGTTGATTGAACATAACAGATGATATGAAACTTGTAATTTACTGTGAGCATGCACTCAGATTACCTGTGTTGATGTTTCCTTAACAAAGCACAAGTTGGATGACGTCACTGTCTTATCAGCTGTTCATTATAGTAAGGCTTTCTTGTTTATGTTGGCAACAATGGAAAGATCTGTGAAAGTTGTTTGCGTTTCCTGAGATACGGATTTCTTAAAGCAATTGCAAGTTGCGTTTTATAGAGACACACGCCAATCCTTTCACTGCATAAACACACATATTTCACAAAGTGTAGGGCTCATCTTAAATTCAGATAAGATGGTAAATAACGAGCATGAATTAGGTCTACTCATAAACAGAGGTGTAAATTACAAATTTGAAATAGTTCAACCACGCAGCTAAACTATTGACGTGAGTTGAGCGAATTTCGAAAAGGAAGTTTATATGTTTTACTTTTTCAACCAACTATTTAGGAAATCGATCTATGGGGTTGAATAGCTGCCTATGTGTACGAAAATAATATTAGTAGAATTTGTTTCCACCTAAGCCTCCAGCTTCGACACACGCGCTCCTTCGTTCCGCTCGCAGCGGAAAAACTCGCTTTGCGACTTTGCATCTCAACCTGGCGGCCTCGGATTATTTAGGTTTATTCGCTTCGCTCGCAGCGTACAAACTCGGCCGTCAGCCTCGGTAACATTCCCCACGTGGATCTGAACCCGGACCGGTTCATGGTGTTTTACGTTTTGATAGATTTTTAGTAAACCATGCGAGCTAACGTTTCAAAAAATAAATTGTGCAGAATAATATCTTAAATATTTTTTTTTTTTAAATAAAACTTAAAGCAATATCTTTCTGGTAAGAAACATTTAAAAAATAGTTTCTTCCGTTCAAAAAACGTGATTCCGGTAGTTTGAATTTTTTGACTCAACCTAACAAACTGGTCTGAGCGACTTATACAACCAACGTGTGTACCAAATCGGACTTAAAATGCGGCCATTATAGTGCGACCACATGTTAACATATACATACAAAAATTTAATGACGGACCCGACGTGTTATAGAAAACAGCTGATTTTGTAACAACACTCGACTAATTCAATCAGGTGATTTAAGCATATACGTGGGAAAATATTTTAAACCAACAAATAACATTTTTTAAATACTTAAAACTAAATTTTCTTTTAAATTATTTGGAAATCATCTTGCATATTTGTTTTTGTTCAGGTTCTTTAGGTTTTTAGTTTCGTTAGTTTATTCAGGTTTTTAACTAATTATTTAAGAAACTTTAGATTATTAGGTTATTTAATTCTAAATATTATAACCCTTATTAATATTAGGTTTCAATATTTCGCACCTAAGTTATTTAATAGTAATATTATTTTTCCAAATCGTAAATCCCCAAAATGCATTATTTATTGTTGGATTTATTTTTTTAATGAAATGTCGTTTTTTGTTTGATGGATGAATGAATGAATTGTATTTCCCCTTCAAGAATCCAATAGGCTATACAAATATATCATACATATTATATGCACTTATATCAAATTATATACATAAATAATATCTACATATATCCTACTATACATAAGTGTTTTAATTTGTGCCATACAATTAAATTAAATATACAACTTATATAATACTTTATATTAAATGCCAACCGAATACAAAACAACAGGAAATTAGGTAACCCCGTTAGAAAAGCCCGTTTTTGGGTTTACCTTCAACAAAGTGCAACAAAAATAAGAGCAAGAGACTGTCCTAACCTATCTTCGCAATTTAAAAATTGATTTAACTGTTTATAACTTGGTTCTACCCAGAGTAATCCTCCTCCCCATTATATAAATAATACTGCCTTCTTTCCTTAATATAAATTAATATACTAAGCGATCGAAGATGTCTTCAACATTATTACTTTGTAGCAACCAATTTTCAATTCTTCTCAAAAACCGTTTGGTTTCATGAATTCTTCTTATATCTAATGGTATGGAATTAAAAAAACTTTGGTGCATGGTACAAATAGGTTGTTTTAATAAAAAGCCTAGATTTTGCTAAAATGCAGAACTTTTCAGTACGCGAAGAGCCCATTGAAGATTTGACTACAGCCACTTTGTTTATAAATACCATCTTCAACACCGTCCTGACATAAACTCTACGAAGAGATAATACACCCAACTGTCTGAATAATGTCTCAGAGCTTTCAGTTCTTGATCTTAAAGAGAATTGATTTGATAATGTGTTTATGTGTTACTATGACGGGCATTAGTGTGGATAGGTATGTACCGCCCCAAACCAACACGCCGTAACTCAACTTGGAATGAACAAGTGCAACGTATATAGTCTTTAATAATTCATAATCACAAACTGATCTTAGGTAAGACATGTATTTTAATATTGTTAATAATTTGCTGTTTAATTACTTGACATGGTATTTCCAACTGACTCTGCAATCCAAAGTAACCCCAAGGTATTTTAAAACTCTTACTCCGCCTAATGGCTCACAATTACATCTATTTTATCTTTTACATGACAACAAATGATACTGAACTTTATAGTCAAAGTTATTGTCTTTTTTCAGGTAAAAAATGATATATTTTGTTTGATTACTGAGCACCATATAATGTTGTGCAAACCACCAGCGGTTGGAAAGTAGATCTTTCAATTTTAATACAGATTCCCACTTATATTCCTAAAGATTTCTACTTATATTCCGTCCACTGTATTTATTGTCTCGCTTTAGGCCTACAGTAAAGACCACGAAATATTACCGTTGAGGGACGGGCTTGTGTACACCGATACCTTGGACGTGCCAATCACCTTTGTGCGACGTTGCCACGTTCTTCCCACGCTTCTAACTGAACGCGGCTGACTCAACGCATTTATAATTTTTAAACTATGCGCTCAAAGGCAATGCCACAACTGCTGTGAAGTAGTTATTTCTATTAAAATGTAGAGAAGAACAGGGATTTTGTTTAAAGTACATATTTGTACGTGCTCTAGTTCCTGAAATAACTGTAGTTAAAATATTGAAAGCTTCCGTGTTCTTTGGATACTGTTCTGTAACTATGTTTAACGACAGAAATCAACAAGCACATATAACAATTAATGAAAACAGAATTAAACCATGTAAATACTTACGGTAACAATGAATCGTACGCTTAACGAACATTACAATATGCCACTACTATACACAGATTATAACTACTGTATTATAATTTATTTTCTAATTATCATTAAAATTATTGAACGTTTATCATTTAGGAGATTAAAGGTTAGTTAAATAATTAGAAAAATTTGACATATATATAATATTTCAAAGAATTTTTAGAACTTTAGTTATATTAGTACTAACTTGATGACAATGAACAAGTATGTACGTTTGGTGCAGTCTGTAAATATGTATATATTGTGTATTTCACATTATGTAGATTTAATAAATTGCATTTTGCTGTGAAGTTAAAATAAATTATTTTCCTCTTAAATGGCTCCACCTCTGTACAATCAAATATAGTCAGGACTTTTTGTAACCAAAGGCAATAGAAATTAATACAGTAGTTAATTTTGTTTGTCAATACATTTTCAAGATTTACAGGAATTTCAATGGACGAATTATGAGTTGGAATTTTTTTAACTTATCATTTTTCAAAGACATATATTTTGCAAATTTGCTTCTAAAACCACATTTTACATTCTCACTATACTGAGAAAGTATAAACTTGTTACTTTGAACGGTTAGCGTGATTAAGCCTATACCATGTTTAGTTTCTCACTATATTATAGTATAGAGAAAGTATAGTGATCACAAAAAAAAACGATGTTGAGATTTTTGTGGAAATATCCGTTTTGGGACCCCCTGAGTCCAAAAAAGTGGGTTTTACAAAATATCTGTCTGTATGTCTGTATGCATGTAGGCCTATGTATGTATGTATGTATGTATACAAAGCTAGAGAGAAAACTATTCGATGGATTTCAAACAAATTTGCACCATACATGTCAAGTTCGCCTGTATAGATGCACGAAAAACGGTTTTGAAACATTTTGAAAAACAACCCCCTTTCTGGCAACAAAACCCCCCAAAAAATCTGTTATAATTTTTTTATAAAATTCGGCTCTAACGATTTTGATAAAATTTGGCTTATTTGTAGAATTTAATGTACCCTACCATATGCGAAAAACCGCATCTTTCTAAAAATTCTCGTTTAGCTAATAATAATAACTGATTTTGGGGGGTTTTCCCCCATACAGGGGGTTATTTTTCGAAATTTTTCTAAACCTTTTTTCGTGCATCTATACAGACCTAATTGAAGTTTTTGGTGCAAATTTGTTCGATGTGGATTGAATAGTTTTTTCTCTAGATAATAATAAAAATATGTGTTAGTTAATCTCCTACTTTAATAAATCACCTCTTCTACCCCAACTACAATTATGAAGTCACAGTGAATCTGTTTAATAATTTAAATAAATATGTTTGTGAGAAAGTATGTGCCAGTTCCTGGTACCCTTTATTCACTATTATAATTACATTTAATTGTTAAATAATGGGGTATAATTTTATTATATATGATTGTACGAGAAATGATGTTTTGCTTATAGTAATTTTAAATTTTCTAATTATTTCTCTTGTGAAGATATCAGGTTCTCAAAGTCAGGATTCTACTAAACAAATACGATAGTATGGTACGTATAGCCTCACGCGGCAAATACCAGCGTTTCTAGGAGTGTTTGAGACTAGCAGATCACCCACAGTGCTATATGGCAACGCTGCGCGCCCATCCTATTGGCCGCCACGCAACGGTAATCTTTCGTGGTATTTAATATAGTATGCTCTTCATCTAATCAACGTCGTAGCTAAACGCGTTTCCACCCCCACATCAATTAAACACTTTACACAAAGCTTACGCATGCGCCTACACTAGTGCAAAACAAATCCTGACATGATCTATCCGTTATTAGAGAATTTCCATAGGAAAAATGAGCTATTGCAGTGGCTCTTATGGTGAGACCCAAGGTCGGGAGTATCAAATGAGCACCAATCATGGTCCCCAGAACACGTTTTGGGGTGTCATTAAAATTAATTTATATATATGTATGTATGTGTTAACACTCTAGCGGCCGCATTTTAGTTCCGATTTGGTCCAAATTTGGTACACGTGTTGGTTGTCTAAGTCACTCGGACGAGTTCGCTAGCCAAAAAAATCCAACAACCAGGAGTGCGTTTTTTGACAGGAAGTAACTATTTTTTGACATTTTTACTACGAGATTGAAAATTTTTTTATAGTTTTTTCTATAAATGTAGGATGTTATTTTGCACATTTTGTTTTTTTACGCGAACTTATAGCTCGCTTGGTTCCCCCAAAATCGACCAAAACGTAAAATACATAAAAGTACCCGGTTCGAAGCCAAGTGGTGCAAACTCGCGAGGCCACTAGGAGGAAACAAATTCTACTAATATATTGCGAACACACAGACAGCTGTTCAACGCCTTCTTGAATAGACCTATTTCCCAAATTGTTGGTTGAAACCCTAAAACATAGGCCTATGAACTTAATTTTGGAAATTTGCTCAACTCACGTCAGCGGTTCAGCTGCGTGGTCGAATTATTCAAATCTGTAGATATTTTGGCCCACAAGGAAGTTCGACTGACTGTTGCTGTACAGGAGCATACAGTCAAAACATTAAAAAATGGAAACAATATTTAGAAATAAATTCTATGCGTTAAAATATTGATGTGTTACGCTTTACGAAAGAAGACTTTAATAGTACCTTCGACATACAACAGCATAATAAATTACACAAATTAAAATTACCATGAACTAGGCGAACAATAAACGACAACTCCTGAAAACATTAGGAGAGAATAAAACTCTACTCAAATGAGAAGGAGCGTTAAATATATCCTGACAATTAACGCTCTGGCATTCCTAAAGTAAACGTCTGATGAGGCTTAATTTCTATTTAAGCTTTCTGTATGCATTATGTGTGAAGTATCACATCGTAGGGCCTAATACTAAACATTAATGCTTTTAAAATGGCATCTAATTTGATTTGGTTTCTAAACTGCTGTCTAAGACAATAGAAGATTATGTTGCCTCTAATGCAGATTGTCAAAACATTGTTGTTCCTACATCTATATACAGCGTGTCCCAAGAAACAGACACTCTACAGTACAAACTGAAAACTCTGCAGTTACATTACATATAACTTATATATGTATAACAAATCAAAAAAACAAAACCATAAAAACCTGTTTAACCTGCACCGGGTTCCCAGCTTTTGACCTTTTTACTTTCTCACTATACTATAGTATAGAGAAAGTATAGTGATGGCAAAAAAAATAGATGTTGAGATTTTTTGGGAAATATCCGTTTTGGGACCCACTGAGTACAAAAAAGCGGGTTTTACAAAATGGCTGTTTGTACGTCTGTATGCATGTATGTATACAAAGCTAGAGCGAAAACTGTTCGATCGATTTCGTTCAGATTTGCACCAAACATGTCAATTAAGCCTATAGATGCATGAAAAAGCTTTTTAAAATTTTTTGAAAACAACCCCCTTTTTGGCCAAAAAACCCCTAAAAAAATCAGTTATTATTTTTTTATAAAAAACGGCTATAACGATTTTGATAAAATTTGGCTTATTTGTAGCCCTTAATGTACTCTACCATATGCAGAAAACCGTATCTTTCTAAAAATGCTTGTTTAGCTAATAATAATAACCAATTTTTGAAGGTTTTTTGGCCAAAAAGAGGTTTTTTTTTCAAAAATTGTCATTTTTTCGTGCATCTATACATGACTAATAGACTTGTTTTATGCAAATTTGTTCAAAATCGATCTAATAGTTTTCTCTCTAGCTAATAATAATAATATTTATTACTTAATCTCCTACTTTAATATCACCTCTCCTACCCCCTCCTACAATTATGAAGTCACAATGAATCTGATTAATAATTTAAATACGTGTGAGAGAAAGTATGTGCCAGTTCCTGGTACCGTTTTTTTGTCTATTTTTACTGAACTAAAATCCAAACACCTGTTTACGAGTAAGTAAATTTTTTTATCTGGACTTCAGGCTACGTTAAATTATGTCGGGGGGGGGGGGGGGGGCCGAATGTAGGTTGGCGTGCGAAGCACGCAGGGGCATTTCTTTTTCATATCACTGAGACTAGAAGCTCAGGATCGTTAGCTTAAATCGCCTTCTTTTAAAATTTCGTAACACGAAAGACCTACTAGGTGGTGAGACACGTAAATATAAGGAGTGTTCTAAACGTCAACCAGCGACGAATTCTTAAAGTATCAGATTAGAAACAGCGAGCTCGCCGCTCTACGTGTAATAACGGGTATTTTATTTCCAGCCTTGCTGTGAGATATAGATCGCTGTCCGAAGTCGGTGTAATTTAATAAATAAAAGCTTGGTGTGAAAGTAGTCACGCAATTTAGATTTCTAAAGTAGATCGATGTCTGACTTTTCTTCTGTAGAATATTTTCAGATCATAGGGATACAAGTGGTGGAATTCACTGTTTATACAAATGTAATGTGTTGGTATGTTTTTCGAAAGTAGTTTAACCTGTGGGTTTTTTCCGCTGCAAGCGGAACGAAGCAGCGCGTGAGCTGGGAGTAGAGGCTGAGGTGCAAATAAATTCTACTATATATATAGATTTCTCACGTAATCATTTGTTGGTTTTGCTGTTATTTTTAACCAGGGTAGGTTGATCATTTTCGATCAACATTTATTGTGGCTCTTTCGTGTTCAAGCATCGGATCAACATTTCAAAACCAACAAATAAGGGATCCAATTACAAAAAACTTATACAATTTCTTATACACCCAACTTAGCGTCGTAACTGAGACCACCAATAGTTGATCTGTTTTATACAAGTTATATACAAAATACCGTTATTCAGAAAGTTTTGTAAGTTTTAAACTGGCCAGTCTCACTCGCTCGCTTTCCTAACTGCACCCTGCCATCGGCCCGGCCGGCCTTGCCTACTTACCCTTCTACCTGCTACCTATTCATAATTGAGGGAGGGTTGTTTATTGTTTACTGCATGGTATATTAAATGGATTATTGGTTTAATATTTTACTTCTACACAATAGACGATATGCAAATTATAGTAAGTTCCTCATTTCTTTACCGATTTTCGTAAAACTCATTTTCCTATTGTTTTTTGGGATGCTGAGCAAGAATCTGGCACTAATTTTTACCTAATGTTAAAAATAATAATAATTACTTGATTAATACGAATTATATATATTTTTTGTAAAGAATAAATCCATTTATACAGTTTTCACGATATCTTCCGAACATCGGAACTTATAAAATATTAATCGGACATGACTCAGACTTGTTGTTTTAATAACTTAATACTTTAGTCATTTTATTTTTTTTCAATTTAATTTTAGTGTTTGAAGTCGGAAAACATATCTGTAAAAGCAATTGACAGCATTTGATTAAGCTGTAAAAACTTTTCTTATAATGTTTTGGATAATACAGATGTATTTAGGTATTTTTTTCAACTAAATTGACAATTTCTAAAACTTTAGGGAAATGTCTCATTTCTAAAACTGTAAAAAGAGAACGAAACAAAAACATATGCTAAACACGTACATTTTACATAATTCGTAATATTATTTAAGATAATATGCTGAATTTATGCAATAAAATATAGCGGATGATGTTTCAGGAAATAAATACGCAATTGTTAAGAATGTCTTCAAATAGAAACGTGAAATCACAGTAGAAAAAGGTAATACATTTTGAAACAAAACAGTGCTAGCCATTATAATTGTAGACCTAATATTCGTTCATTTTACTGCCTAGAAGTTAAAGAGTTTTCTCCTATTTTATGTTTTAACCCTGACCTTGAAAAGTTAATTACTTTATTGCAGTCACATTTAATGAGACTGCTTTACATTCAAAATAGTACATATTTTGAAGAAGAAAATACAGTAACACTGTAGTATTATTAAAAATAATAAATCGTACAAAGTGTGTGTTAGTAAATAATATTCTCAATACCTTAAAAATACAACTTATCTCTTTCTATCTGTTTTTTTATAAATTTAGAACTAATTATTATATTTTCTTACAGTTTTTTCTAACTTGTAGAGTTATGACATTTAGGAAAGGTTTAGCCTAATTTTGATCAAATCAGTTCAATACTTCCCAAATTTTAACAATGTATCATTGGAACATATCAACATGGGTCAGAAATAAATGTTCTAATTTCAGCATGCTATTAACGTTTTTACGTAAT
>JAGFPH010015689.1:6944-18285 GCA_018207615.1 Philaenus spumarius
AATAACTATAATAGCTCTAACTTAGTTTTATGTCTGCCAATAAAACTATTTAGTCTTCAACTGTTGCGTTGAATAAGTACTGATGAAGAAATAACTATAATAGCTCTAACTTAGTTTTATGTCTGCCAATAAAACTGTTTAGTCTTCAACTGTTGCGTTGAATAAGTTCTGATGAAGAAATAACTATAATAGCTCTAACTTAGTTTTATGACCAATATTAAAGATCTAATAAAAATTATCAGTCTATCTTTAAAAAAAATCACTATTTGAATTTTATTTAGCTAAGGCCTTTTTCACCTGGCTTTGACAAAACTCTTTCTATAAATCTGTCACATTAAATCTAATTACAACAACTTCACTATGACTTCAATACACAGGAGTTATCGTATAGCCTATTATTTAACTGTCAACATAACAATATCATTGGGGAAGACGGAGAAATCGGGGAAACGACGGAGCAAGGAAAATAAACATCTTCTCCTATTTTTAATTTCCTAGAATACGACGAAGTTTGATATACATGTTCGTGTTCAGAAAAGTACGGAGAACATTTCTGTGTATTCGATTTTGTTTGCACAAATATGTTTGCAAAAAGAAACCAAAAAGAGGCCTTAATTTTGTTATAAACATACAAAAATTTAATATATACATTATTTATTAAGTAGGGAAAAATCTCTTTTAAAAACTAAAGAATATGGTAAGAAGGCGTATTATAAACTTTAGCCATTTAGCGAAAACAAAAAATATGTTTTCAAAACATGCAGAAAATGAGGCCTAATTTTATCTAAAATATAATTAACAAATTATAAATTGCATAGGGTATTACAGTTTCGGCGCAAATTTACTACTCGACCCACAGCTGACCCACGGCAACAGAAATGCAAGAATAATACAAAAATATAGTCTAAAGTTAAGGATAACCTTACTTTAGCAAATAACATCTTAGCACAAGGGGTCCTTCACTCAAAATTCAAATAGCAATTTAACATGATAACACATTAAGCACTTAGCACAGGTTGCATGAATTCCCCTAATATTTATACCAAATTATCGGTTTAGTTTTGTGCCGTGTAATTTTTTAATTCTTATATGTGCAGTTGCGGTGAATTTTTCTACACTATTTTGACAGATTATAATTTATTCCTTCACTAAAGATTATCTTCACTATATATAATATACAGTTTTATGTAAACCGTTTAGTAAAAGACTTTTAAATAAAATTTTGAAAGTTTGCATAAACTTTGAACTGAGATACTGTGCATAATAGGGTAGTTATAATTTGTAATTGATAAAGGTGTGCATATAAAGTAAGGCTTTCTATTACAAACACAAATGTAACAACTGGTCCCCGGCAAATAAAATTTACCTTTTTATATTAACCACAGAACATTAGCGTTAGTCGGAATGTCGTTATTACTAGCGACACGTAATATTGATGTGTAACCTCTAATTCCTGTACATTTCCGGAAAATGGTGAATAAATTAAAGCTACAAGACATATACAAATTGAATAATGTTTACTAGTAAAAATAAAAAACTTTAACAAATTACTTACTATTCAACTTCATAAAAAATCATGCATTGGTAAAATAGTCTACTATTCATCACAGAGTTCCGCTCGCCAACCCCCTCGGTGACTCGCGTCGAAGAAAATGCAAACAGGTTATTTTATATAAATATGCCCTACTATTGAATTCTAATATGTCTTTTTATTTTAATTAGGATGTAACATAGTGGTTTCTTATTTTTAAATTCCTTAATTTATTAAGGGTTTATTCTCTAGCTTTAAGGAAAGTATAACAATCAACATTTTTACTACATTTTCACCCCTTAGCATCACGCGACAAAATGTCAAACTATGATACTTTTTTATGTATATTGTCAGAAATAAATTTACAAATTTTCAGCTCACTAACTTAAAGGAAAATATAAAAATTTATTTCTATTGTTTTATTGGTTGTTATTACATGTTTACCCCTTATCAGCACTCGACAAAGTGCAAATCTAGTTTACCTTTTCCATGTATCTTGTAAGAAATAAATGTACAAAATTTAAGCTCTTTAGCTTTAAGGAAAGTAAAACAATTAATTAATATTTATTGTTTTAGGGTTTGTTTTAACTCTTAAATAAAAAATATATCTAGCCTATGTTAATCAAAGATAGTGTAGTTTTTTATTAGTAAAACTATTTTTTCAATCGGTTCTGTGGTTCCAGAGATTACCCCCTAAATAAAAAACAAATAAACAAATTTTACCTCTCTATAATATTATTAATAATAAACCCGAAGCTAAGATGGTAAATGTTCAAATCAAATTATTTCGTATATTTTATATCAGCAGTTATAATAAAGGTTAAAACAACCAGCAAGGCTTAAGTCTACACTTTAATAAAAACCTAACCTAAAAGTTAAATATTTAAATAATTGCTTCAAAGTTTGAAATGAGCTGTTAATGGAAATATTGGAGATAAAAGCTCTTGTATCTGTTATTTTATTCAATTGGTTGCTATGGTAATAAATGTAAATACATGTGATGATTGATCAGTCTAGGCCTAACCTAAGATTTTTTTCGGAATAAATTTACAAATTGTTTTTATAAAAAATAATTTATAGCCTGCTTTACTCAGGGATAGCGTAGCTTTTTTTATTAGTAAAACTATTTTTTCAATCGGTCCCTTTACAAACAAACAAATTTTACCTCTTTATAATATTAGTATAGATTACATATCTTCTATTTGTTCGGAACCTATGCACACTGAGGGAATTCGTTCACTTAATGATCACCACAGACAACTTTTTCTCCGCAGCTGCAGTAAGTATCTGACTCCTCTTCTTTTTCCAATTACAAAATTAAAAGTAGATTCTCCTTCCTTTCTAATGAACAACTTCGTTTCTTCGGTGTTCAAGGCCCTGGACGTAAAACAAGCGATACGTAAATTTTGTTTAGATAATAGAGTATAAAGACGGCACCAAACTTACACAGATTAACGTAAGTTTTACCAAGCAGTCTTAAAGGCAACTAACTGCCCAAGAATTGCTTGAAGGCTAAAGTGGTAGAGGGGCGGCGGAGAAGGGGAGAGGAGAAAATGTCGGCGCCACACGTAAGTTTTACGCTAGTGTTCTAGGGTTATTAAATATATACTTTTAAATGATTTAAATACAACTATTAACTATTATATGGGCAACCCTTGTGAGCTTCACATGCAAACACCTTCACTATCTCTACACAAGTTTTACAATTTATTGCTACTAAAAGGCTGTCATTAGTCGATTGTATGTTCCCAATGTTACATTTCTTTTGGCTACAACAATCACCACATCAAAAACAACGTTTAGAAAATAAATACAATTATAAAATGTTAAACTTAACTCATATCTATTACATTCTCCATTTGTGTGTATGCTTTTTTGCTTAACTTTTGGATTTGCACTGTTATGGAGAGGCTGGTACATAAACAATTTGATGTTTTAGTTTCATGATTTTGGTATCCAAGTCACTTCATAAAATGAAATAAATACAGGAAATTACAATAAAAAAACTATCTACAAAATCCCAAACAATGCCTCCTCCTTTTAATACCTCCCTCTCAAAATATTGTAACAGACACAATATAACTTGAAGTACTTTCAATTAAAGCTCTTTAAAAACCGTCGACTTCTGTGGTAAGAAAATAAAAATCTGCTACGCGTTCGTTCGTTAAGCTCAAAAATGTTATTTTGTAAGTTATTTGTATTATTTAAAAGACGAAAAGAGAGATGCAAAGGTCAAACGAGCTCATCGCACCAATGTACTTACTATGGGAAGTTAATAATTGATAAGTTAATAGTTGATAATAATAAGTTACTTTACCGCAAAAAAATCTCCGTTTTGTTGGCCACCATACAGTAAATGGCCATGCCCATCGATTTATCTCTACTTGATTTTAAAAGAAATAAACTGATGTTGATTTGTAATGAAATTTATTTTAAAATAATTTTTATTAGAAAGTTTTTAAAAAGTGTAGATTTTGTGTAATACTAAGTTGAAACATGTATGTAGCCACCATTTTGAAACGCAAAGATATAATGGCTTAACACTTTTTGTCAAACTTGGGTAAATTTGATACAAAAATTGGTTTAAATTCAATTAGCAGATTTCTTATTATTAATTTTTAAGTAACAATTACATACAGACAGCCCCTCGGTAAACGAAAAATATGCCCATGTTTATACTACGTTTTTCTTGCCTTTTGACAAAAGAGTTGTTTCAATACAACACAGATAGTTTGAACAATTCCTTAAGTTCATGCATAGAGTTTTTTAAACACCTTGTATACTAATTGCTTTCCCTGTGTCGTGCAATTTATTGCATCGCATTACAAAACAAATTATTTTGAACAGGTGAATTCTTTTGTCCTTGGTGAAGGTTAGATTTTTTATAAACCTATTGCACCACGTACGAAATACAATAGGCATTGACAGTCACTAAGCTTGTGAAATATATTCCTTCAGTGTTAAATAAAGGTTTACATTTGCATCATCAAAATGTTCAAGTACGGACTGGTCCTGCTGGCTTCTATTTGGGGAATGAATTGCGTCACAAAACAACTTGTTGTAAGTTTTACTTTATAGATTTTTTTTTTTTTTTGAATTTATAAGCTAAAGTATAAATATAATCAGTTTTTTGTGTTAAAACTCTATGCAAAATTTCAACTCATTTAAATTCGTTTCTGAGATCATTAACAAGTGAAAAAACTTGCTGCGTAAAAACAATGGATTTTTCAACATTTTAATTGTGATATTGCGAATTGTCTTTGACACAGTTAAAATTACTAAAAGTATTGTAAGAGAATTCAGAACACTTTATAAGATGTGGTTGGATTTTACTTGTTGCTTACAGTAGAGAAGTATTTTTTAACTTTAAGGGTTTCCAAACTTGCCTACCAAGAGCACTAACTATTTGCTTATATAATCAACTAGAGTGTTCTAGAGTGGAAATAACTTGGAATTGTTGTTTGCTGACCATACTGTGGGGGGGGGGGGGTTATTGAAATAAGCTTAAGTGCACTGTCTGATCTTTATCTGAAAGTTGAGTAAATCTCAGAAGCTTATGACTCATTCAGAATCCCTGCAAATTTTAAAAGTATTTTTATTTGTATAACTTTGAGTAGTTAAAATCAGTTAAAAGCGAAAAAGAAACATTATAAGGTGCATGATAAATTATGAATTGATTAAAGACAATGTATCTTATTGGAATACTTTAACAACTTTAATTGATAATTAATTAACAACTTTAAAAATTAATCAACTCGTCTAAGATTTTTGGGGGCTTAGGGGGATAAAGTTGGTTAACTATTTCAAATGTAAAGGTAGGTCATGTAATATACTATTGAAAAACTTATGGAACAGAAACAGAATGGCGCAAACTAGAGCTTAGTATCTTGTTTCGTTTCAAAGTAATGGACAATCAAAGTTCTGGAAAATGTTCTGGTTATTGATTTGTTAATATTTTGAAAGGGATAGTTGAGGTTGAGGTTAAATGTAACACGTTTTAAAAATAGAAACTGTAAATATTTGTAGTACGTTTCCACTAATTTATCTGAGTTTCCATGTCCATTTGATAAACTTAAATGGAATCGGGAATACAACGCTTGTTCTTTGCTCTAGACTTTCTCTACTGTATGCGTAACTGATAAGCAACACTTTTCATGTACTGATAGGGTCCACAATTCGAAATTTGAATTTAAAGTCAGCTAATTAAGAATGTTTATCTGTCATTGGAACACACAAATTTGTGTCATGTGTGAAATAATACCAGAACATTACAACATTAGTGTTAAGCATTTGATATGCTGTAGTAGTTTTTAGAAAATCTCTTTTAAATTGAACTAAAACCCTATCCTGTATTTTTAAGATGTTTATATTGTATTAGCATTTTTTAAATCTAGTTATAAAAACATTGACGGAATATTTTTAAGCTAATACCATCAACAACCTACTTATTCAGAATAACTAATTATTAAATTGCTTTGTTGTTATAATAAAAATATCATTTTCCAGAAATTTGATTGTCCACTACTTTGAAACGAAGTAAGATATTAAGCTCTAGTTTACGCCACTATTTTTCTCTTTCAGTAAGCTTTTCAATGGTGTATTCATGACCTACCTTTATTTTGAAATTGTTAACCACCTCCCCCCCTCCTCCCCCAGAAGATTATGACCCATACAGTGTGTATCAAAAGTTCCTGAAAATTTTGAAATGTATTTTTATATGAAGTTATTAAAGATAGTGAATCTTACTATAATAAGGTTTACCCGGTCCAGTTTACCCTACCGCGTATTAAAACTTTCACTTGAAAAATAGACAGACAAAAGAAGGTTGCACCAGAGAAAGCAGGAAAATATGTGACTGTTAAGGAGTCGCAAGACTGTCTACAGTAATCTATTTCTCACTGTAAGTGCTGTTATTAAGTACAGTTATGCCGGTTTCACTTATGTGATTTCATAATATTTCAGGGCCCATATGACGTAGTGTGTCACAAAATCTACGAATGCAACGGCATGCCGACTGGCTCGGATATCATGAAGTTTGGAACCAAATTCAATGTCTACAACCGAACTACAATATTGTACTCTAATAATATGACATTTCCCCATGGTGTTAGTGACAGCATGAAAGTAAGTATTTGCACATACAACATACTCTTAAGCATATATATATATATATATAAGTGTCTTTTTCCTGACTGACTAATTTACTGACTGGCATAGAATCAACGTAAGGCAAAAACTACTTAATATAACAATACGAAAATTTGTCGGTATATTCTGATGGAAGATATTCTTCAATGGTATGATCTTCAAAAATCACTATGAAAGGATTTCGGTAAATTTGTATTTCAAATCATATTCATATTGAAAGTTAATATTTGTTTTTGTTGTTCTACCTTATGGACTGGTTACAATATACTTATAATTATATAAATGCCTTATTTATACAACTGCACGCAGTCCAGTAAACACTGTTTATTAATCGGTGACGACCGTTTCGCATATTTTATTTAGCCATTGTCACACCGAAACTTGTTAGTTATAGCATTTAATTTAAATTCTTGTCACCTTAAAATTACGAGCAAACATGGTAAAAATATATTTCAGTAATTAATGAAAATAGTTTTTGTGGAATTGGTTGTACAGGCAAGCCCTGCTTGGGGAGAAAGTCAAGAAAGGGAGGACAAACATATTAAATCAGACACCTTCCTAGATTGAGGCTACACTGTACCTTCAACTAAATGATATGTCCTCTCTTCATTGAAGTACTGCATTAGAGATTAGCTTGTGACGTCCAGAGACAAGAGTAGGCCTATTTTATAACCTTTATGCGCGATCTCTAGCCTTCACGGTTTGGTCCATTCGGATTTTTGTGCTATTTCGACCGTTGACTAGAAATTCAGTGACCAATACTTACTGATTTGGCAGTCCGGGCAGTTGTTTAGTCCTCGTTCTCACAGGAACACAAAGTTTACACAGGTCACAAAATTGATGATTTAATGGTTTACCTGGTACAATTAAGGTAGGCTAACTAACCATCCAATGCTACCAATACAGCCACATACTGGAGGCGTAGGTTTACCACATTAATTATACCCACTTTCGCAATGTATAGACCGGCTAGGAGTGCAACTGCTCGCAGTAGTAGACTACACAAACTTATTAAATAAAGGTAATTGTTAATAATAGCGACAAAAAGGATTTCTTTGTGTCTAGTGAGAGTCTGAAGTGCCAGAATTGTCCATCAAGTATTGTTAATCATAGTCCAAGAACCCCGTGGTTTAATTATTCCAAAGACCAGACATGCAGCAAAACAGTGGCACGTGAATGGCTGTTTGTATTTGTTATAGCATTGCTTCACAATATTGCAACTAATTGGGATTTATTATAGTTGTATTTTAGGTTAAGATCGTATATTTCGAAAATTCTTCATAAGATGCGCACCGTGTATTTATACACTATCAAACTGTATTTATATTGAAAGCATTATTAAATCATTGAATAATCTCACTTCACCACCAAACCTTATTTAAAAAATTTGGAAAACGGTTGACCCTAAAGGCCATCCATGTAACTTCCCGCTAAGTTTAATTACAACAAACACTATATTTGGAAATTTTGAACTGCCATAACTTTTGAATGAATCAACCGATTTTATGCGTTTTGCGGCAATCGATGCAGTTTTTTCATTCCATTGAAAGAATCAACAACAAAAATTTTTCAGATGAAAAGTTTTGGAGAAATTGAGGAAAAACACTTTTTTTTATTTTATTTCGTTCACGATATCTCGGGAATGAATCAACCGATTTTTATGAGATTTGCAGCAATTGATGCAGTTTTTCGAGTCCATTGAAAGAATCGACAACAAAAATTTTTCTGATGAAAAATTTCGGAGAAATTGAGAAAAAACACTTTTTTTTATTTTATTTCGTTCACGATATCTCACGAACGAATTAACCGATTTTGACCGGACTGATAGCGATCGACGTCGCTTTTCAAGGTTAAAAGCTGATTAGATTTTGGAATTGATCGGTAAAGCCGTTTAAAAGTTATTCCAAAAAATCCAATTTGAATTTTTTTTATTTTTTAGTTTTTTCGAAATTTCTCAGAACCTACCGGTCCGAATTAGTTGAAATTTTCAGGAAATCTAAGTTTGGTGGAACTCTTTAGAACGCCGTTTGGTAGAATCCAATCGGTTAAGCCGTTCAAAAGTTATAAGCGGGTCACATACTTACACACACACACACACACACACACCCCCACACACACACACACACACACACACACACACACATACAGACAGGGTGAGACCCTCTCGGGAGTGGTCAGGGAAGATTCCTAGGACCTCAAAACGTCGAGATCTGATGAATATCGATTTTCGAAAAACGGGGTGAAACCAATAACTTCCCGGTTTTAGAAAATTTTCAATTTTCTTAGCGGGAAGATAAAAAAGGAATTCATTTGTAGCTTCTTGACTTTACTCTCGGTGTTTCAGTATACAGAAAAATGAACAAGGCTTATTAATGATTGTTTTTTAAAGTGTTGACTAAGGATTTCTTAGTTTTGACTATGATTTTTCTTTGCCTTGACTAGGGGGTTTTCTTAGGCTGGGCTATGTATTTTCTTAGGTTTCACTATAGTTTTTCTCTGGATTATCAATAGTTTTTGTTAGGTTTGACTGTGGTTTTTCTTTGATCTGTCTATGGTTTTCTTAGGTTTTCCTATGTGTTTTCGTAGGGTTCACTATGTTTTTATCAGACTTGGTTTTTCAAAGGATATACTACTTTTTTCAAAGAATTGACTATGGATTTCAAAGAATTGACTATTATTCGGCCAATTTAGAATGAGCCAACGCTTTATATATAAATAAGATTTCCCCTTTTAGTGATTTCCCCTGCTGCAAAATACCTACCTGCATTATCGATTTTTTTCCAAACAAACCATTGCTCGGACGAAATAAATACATATGACCTTTTTTGTTGACAAATACCTCCCCTACACGATGATATTTTTATTTTTCTCTATCTTCATCCCAGCTCGAAATATTAAGGATAATCGAGAAAAAAAATGATAATCGATTTTTTTCGACTTTTGGAAATCAATAGACTGGTAAACTTTTTTTATGTTAATCTACATACTTAAATGTACTTATAAAAAATGAAAATCAGCCGTATTGTAAATTACTGGAAATTTTGGTCTAAATTTACCCCTACCGACTGGCTTATATGGTTTTTCTTAGGTTTGACTTGACTAAAGTTTTTCTTAGCATTTTAAATGTTTTTACTCATAATTGACTACAGTTTTTATTATGATTAACTATGGGTTTTCTTCGGTTTTTCTAAGGATTTTCCTAAGTTCGACTAAGGGTTTTCATTAGTTTCACTATGGTATGAACAATAGGTACTTTCTTCGAAATCTATCTATAGTCTTATACTTGTAACTCAATATTTTTATTTATGGTATTTACCTTTTTTTGGTCTGTTTAAATAATCCTATTTGATTGTTATTAGCTACGGCCGTTTCGTCTTCACAGAGACATCGTCAGGCTTTGCTCTCGTCATGAACACAAACTTCACATATTAAAAACACAAACACGTAAACACAATATACACTTAAAAAATTTCTTTATAAATATTATAATCACTGAATTTACTAAAACGGTTAAAATAAATATATTTGTATGGTCTGCATACATCCTACTAGTTTGGCTATCTTCAGTCGACTGAATTATTTATCTTACTCAAGGCATTGAGCGTGTCATATATTGCATTGGAGGCAAAGTTCAATTTGTCATTTAGTAGGATGTCAGGGTCTTGCTTGTTGTGGGAATAAATTTGGAATTCTTCTAATATATCTAGTAGTTTTCCCTTTCTGCTCTTGTGAAGAATTTTAAGGTTGGAGTTGATATTACTGTAATCGTGGTTATTGTTTATGAGATGTTCTGCATATTTGGACCTTTGGTTTAATGCTGTTTTATAGCTTGGTATGTGTTCTTTGAATCTTTGTTTGAAACTTCTACCTGTCTGTCCTATATATAATTTATTACAATCATTACATGAAAGTTGGTATACTCCTCCTTCATCAAACTCATCTGTAGTGGTTCTGGTTATATTTCTATTTATTACATTCTGGAGTTTATTATTGGTACGGTATGCTAAAGAGTATCCCTGTTTGCGGAAAATATTGTTCATTGAATGTACAAGTTTACTATTGTATTGTACGGTTATATATTTTTTGGATTCTACAGGCTCAGGTGTTATAATTTGTTTTTTCAATTTGAGTTTCCTCTCTTTATTTTTCTTTTGTTTACTGATACATTTGTCAACAATAGAGGCATTGTATCCATTGGCGGTAGCGATACATTTGATCAAATTTATTTCTTTGATAAATTCGGCATGTTCCATAGGTATGTTTAGTGCTCTATTTACAAAACTATTGTAAGCTGCTAATTTATGAGCTGTGGGGTGATTAGAAGTTGAATGAATGGTGTGATCAGTTTGAGTGGGTTTTCTGTAAACTTTATACTTGTGCTTGTTATTATCTTTCATGATGGTGATGTCATTATTGAACTCATTAATTAATAGTGAACTCATTATTGTTTTCACTTTCAGCTGTCATTTTAATCATTGGATGAATATTATTAAGAAATTGATTGAATTGGTCTAATTGTCGTTTCGTACCATTAAATAAACATATTATATCATCCACGTATCTGTGGTAATATATAATTTTGTTATAGAATTTATTAAATTTATTCATGATGTATTTGTTTTCAATTTCATTAAGAAAAATATCAGCCAAGATTCCAGATAA
>JAGFPH010015690.1:0-20719 GCA_018207615.1 Philaenus spumarius
TATTCATGATATTTTAGTTTTTAAAGGCTTTAGACAAGAATAATTTATAATAATTTTATATACATTACTATTCATGATATTTTAGTTTTTAAAGGCTTTAGACAAAAATAATTTATATACATTACTATTCATGAGTAGAGAGCAAAATAACAGATCACTTAAAAAAATTAACACAAGCATAAGACAACATTTTGAATATACTATGTGATACATTATTAGTTACATCACTTACTATCTTCATCGTCTCTCCAGCTTTGCTGCATTTCATATTCTTCAACTTCTGTAAGTGGATCAGAACCTGTAAGTTTTTGTAATTCTAGAGATTGCATCCAACTGTGATATCTATAAAAAAATAAGTGCTAATTAGTTTTAAATCTATTTTGGCTCTAAACAAATCATGTTCCGTATTATAAATTATAGCATGCAATTATAAGACATTACCTACTGAAACAAATACAGTATTTAGAACAGTCTACTATTTAGATCGTAGAAGTTACTACAGATTCTTATAATTAACTAAGGTGAACAATCAGTTGTTTGAAACAATAACATTTAAAGTCATGCAAATGGCATTCAGCTCAGGCATTAGTTACAAAAAATTAAAATCACAAAAAGCATAATAGTTATAGACAGGGCCCCCACATGGCCGTTGCTACGGCAACAGGGCTGGTGGGCCAGGGGGCCCGCAAGGACGGGGGAAAAATAAAAAAATAAAAAATTTTTAATAATTCATAGAAAGAAGACAATAATTCAATTACTAGGACTAGATTTATGTGTATCAATGAAATATTACATCAGAATAATATAAATTGGTTAATTGGATATGCAGTGCGTTGCGTACAAATCGTTTCTGGAACTACAACAGCTGTAAGTAACAAAACCACCACCAGCTGACGTGAACATGATAACACGTGACACCTTGTTGACAGTGCGAGTGCAGAAGCAGAACACTGCCCGCCGGGCCCGCACTCTGCGACTCGGCTTAAGGTCAATGACGTTGCTATTTTGGTGTAACCCTCCCCCTCCCCTCTCATAGCATATATTCAGCTGTGTTTCAAGTTGACCAAAAAAACATTTCAAGTATCCCGTTAGAGTTGTTGAATGCAATCCATGCCAAACAGTTAGAACCCATATTCATAAATGTGGTGTGTATTACATTAACAATCTTTTGTACGATACCAGTTTCTGTTGCATCTGCAGAAAGAGCATTTAGTCAGCTGAGCAACGTATTGAAAACATAGCAACGTTCATCAATGACTCAAGAACGTCTTAATTCACATGGAGTGTTAGCAATCGAACACCGTCTTGCATCAAGCCTTGACTTCAGTGATGTAATTGTAAAATTCTCAGTGATGTAATTGTAAAATTCTCAATGATCAAAGCCAGAAAAATTTAGCTTTTTGGTAGTAAAAGGGGAGCCCATAGTGACTTTTAGCAATGGGGCCCACGGAATGATGTGGGGGCCCGGTTATAGACTAATCTCAAACTATAAATTGTTTCACTCCTTTGGTACTAGCTTCCCAACAAACAACATAATAATATTGCATTTCAAGTGTCAATGTATACCGTTTTCAGTATTAGTCTATCTTTCTGTAGGCCTACCATAAAAAAAACATGAGAATGAAAAGCAGTACACTGTGTTTTAACACGTTCGCTGCCACCATAGTAAAATTATTCCGTACCCATGGACTAGCGTCGCATGGATGGCAGGTTTCCATCAACAGATTGATGCCTCAAATGTGCGACGCCTGGTCTAATTGAAATAGACTGACATCGCATATTTGTGGCAGTATTATTTTGTTATTAAACTGCTAATTTTGAAGTGGTAATAAATTTTAAAGACCTGATTTATTGGTATTAGTATGTAAGAAGGTCTGCCGCTCATATGTGTTGCTTAATCTGCAACTTTGACGATTTTAAAAGCCAGGAATTGTATAGTATGAATTCCATTAAATGATCTTTTATGTGGGATCGTGAAGACATTAATTTCTCAATTACCCCCCTTTCTCAGGCAACAATTCTCGGTTGTTTTTCCGCCTTTTTATATCGTGGAAATGTGAAGAACGCGCGAAGTTCTCAGGAAAATTTCTCCCCCCTTACAGTGTCACATATGTGTGATGCTTGGTCTATATAATAAAAAAAACTTATATAGAACTTACTTATATAGAAGAAACTTACTATGTTTCTTGACATAGACTGAACGTCGCACATATGCAACGACTTCAAAAATGATGAAAACAGTAAAAAAAAACAAATAGGTATTGTTTGACATACCCTTTAGGTTATTAAAAAGTATATTAACTCATTTGAACAAAATCATACTCATGGTCTGTGGCGAATAGCACAACTGTTAGTACCAGTCAATGTGTATCGCTTAATAGTGTCACGATAGTCTGTGGCGAAAAACAGTGCGACACATACATGCAACGTTCGATAGCGAACAAGTTAAGCAGGAGGTTCTCTATCAGTTTTACGGAGTACCATTTGGAGTCACAAATGAAGTAGCATACTTCAAAGAGGGATTAACAACATAATTAAGAAGACTACTCACAGAAATATGTGCACACTTGAACGGTTGTTTGTGGTACAAGTGAACCATCTAAAAATTGTTTTTAATGTTTTGCTGTTGTCAAAAAATATAAATAATTCTAAATGAAAAGAAGAGGAAGTACTCAAAGAAATATATTCCCTGTTGGGTTTGAAATCAGTGAAGAAACTATAAAGCCAGATGGTAAAAGACAATAATTTGCCCACTCCTACACATGCATCTTCCATGTTTTTGAAGATGGATACTCAGTCTAGTATCATGACAAACTTTTCCCATAACTGACAAAGTTGCTGCAGATTTGAAGTGCCCCACATAAGAAGTAACCAATTCTGTTGTTTTAACTCAGTCTAGTATCATGACAAACTTTTCCCATAACTGACAAAGTTGCTGCAGATTTTAAATGCCCAAAATAAGAAGTAACCAAGTCTTTGTTTTGGTTATATTCAGCACCAGTTGACGATCGGGCACCATCGGGAACGGTCACCGACCAAGTGTGTATCTATTTATTTTTTAAATGTATCAGAATTTGTATTGTGTTTAATGTTTATGTAGTGTTTTGTATGTGTACGCATGATTTTAAATGACATTGATAATGACTGAGAAAGTTTATGTAATGTAAATAAAAATAACAAGAAAAATCAATAAGAATTGTTCGGCTGTATAGCCATACCTATACAAAATAGTAATTATTAATAATCCAGTAAAGCTACAAGCATAAATATGAAAAAAAAATACATTAACAAGATCTATAAATAATAGTCCTGAAAGTGAACTTTGAAATAATGTTATTCCAATAAAACTAGATTTATTTATTTATTTATTTATTTGTCACAAAACAGCACATACAGGACAGAATCCAATGCCAGATGACATGTCAAATGCAATGCAATACACAACATACTACAATTAATTATCAAATACACATACATTAAAAGACACATACAAAACATTCAACAATACAATATCAAAGTTTAAAAATACAACTATTATTATTTTTTTTTTTTTACAGCAACTACACCTACAAAAATGCCACAGGCAAATCCGTTTATTTCTGAAACATAAACTCCCCTACTGAATAAAAACAATTTTCCAACAGATATATTGATAACACCTTTTTAAATGTCTTTAAATTTTCAATTTGCTTGAAATTACTGGGTATTTTATTATATATTTCAATACATTTATAGTTTGGTGCTTTCTCAAACATTGTGGTCTTATGTAAAGGATATTCGAACAAAATTTTACTTCTTGTTGAATAGCCATGTTCAGTTTTATATTTTAGGAAATTAGAATAGTTTGCTTTAACAAAATACACTACATTCAATATATATATATACAGGGCAGGGGCAGTATTCCATGCTTTTTAAAATGTGGTTTACATGAGTCGTAGCATTTTAGATTGAAAATTACCCTAACGATTTTTTTCTGTATTTGAAATACTCTTTTACTATTTATTGAATCCCCCCAAAATACAATTCCATAAGAGAGCCGGGAATAAACATAGGCATAGTACACCATCATGGTTGTATCTATATCTGTAACTCTCTTTATCGTACCATAGAATAGAACAATAAGTAACATATTAGGCCATTTTCTAGAATAATTAGATATTTAAAACTAGATTTTACTTAGTAGGCTAAATTTAAACAAAAATTATTTTTACTGAAAGAACTGGTACATATTAAGAGCTAATTATAAACATTTTTATATATTGGTACATCATTAGAGATTTACAGACCAGCTGAAACAAATTAACAGGTTTAAATTCCATGATTGAGATGTCAAAACAAAAATATTTGAAATGGGAAATATTTATATCAATAAAAGAAAGAATATCTAGGTAATAAGGGATTCCCATTGTGGCTGTCCTACAAGACAAACAAAAATGTTTAGTATATATACTACAGTAGAACCCCTCTTAACCGGTCAGGTCGGGACCGAGACCCTGGCCGGTTGATCCGAGGTTCCCGTAAAAAATAGATTTTAGTTAAAAAATAACCTACAGTACATATTTCATAAATAATAAAGGAAATAAGACCTTATTGCAACTGATTTTATTGTATGTACTGTACATACACACACAAACAAACACTAACAAATTACATGTAAACATTTTAACTTACATTTACACTTTGAAAACTTAATTTAATTTACCCGTTTTCAAGCACTTTTGTCTCACGAAATTGTACATCGTAGGAATAAATTATTATTTAGCATTTATGTTTAAATGTGTTTTTAAACGTTTTATAAAAGTGTTGTGGGTTTGTGTTTTTTATAAAGTGTGTTTTTAGTGTTTTATGTGTGCTTGACAATGGGAATGGTTCCCGAAACGCGTCTTATTAAGATTACTTAATCATTCTTCAGAAGTCACAAGACGGACAAATTTAACAAGGTAATATTTATTAATATATTATCTTCTATATTATAGAAATCATGCACATTATATGTTTAAATATCACTAACCTCATTTAAAAAGAAAGTCCATCCGTCTGTTCTTCAGATGGGCAAACTTAAGAGAATTTTAATTTTATAATAAACATATCATTAACATAATCTAATTTATGAACTCGCCCCATATCCCATTTAGGAACTTGGCCTATCCTTTTTTGTTCAAAAACTATTATTTGAATTATATAGATGTTTGAAAATAGATTTGGGATAATGGGTTCAAACATTTTGGTAATAGGTTGTGGCCTATCATTAAAACTATAATTAAATCACGAATGGCACGAATATTAATTGTGAAAAGAATATTAACAGCTTTTGTTTGGCGTCTAATCAACAATACACTTTCTGTCTATGCCCACTCAAATTGCTACAAGTTATGAAGAATAATGTAAAAAGAACTATTGTGTCTATTTGTAATGGATTTAACTATGTACCGTACTATACTACTTTACTCTTTACTCACTCCGCATTACTATTATAATCCAGACACACACACTAAAATAATATATTAACACAATCTAAAACAAATAAACACCAAACACAGGTAGCAAAAATACGAGAACAACACAACATAACTTCAAAATGTCTTGTATTATTCACTAAACAAAACATGAAATATGACAGAACAAAAAGGGATTCTGGTGGCAAAGACCTAGCGCCCTGGTGGCTGGTTGCAGAACTTTCATGCACCTGATGGCTTTATGTGAGATGTCATAGCAACACATAAGTTACAAACTCCCCACCAGTTTCAATGCTAATAACTGTATAAGACTCTGGTTGCAGAAGCAGTGCGTTCCCAGAAGCAGTGCGTTCCCAGAAGCAGTGCGTTCCCAGACGCTGCGCGCGAAGGTTGGGCTGATGTTCTTCGGTTTTTCAACCGTTTGGGGACATTCTTGGCCATATAATTTTGGATTGAAATAAGGTTGATATTGATAATGCACTAATATTTAAAGAAATATTAATGTGATTAAGTTTTTGTTTTATTTCTTGGGGGTTGTGCAACCAAACAACCACACAAGGAGCCGCCACTGACGGTACAGACAATATCTTCACAGTTTTTATTCTATTTTTGAGGTAGTTATCTCGTTATATTGAAGACACAAAGAACAAACAACGCATAAAGATCATTGTCATAAGGTGAGGCCTTTGTTTACTGGCCATAGGTGAGGTGACAAAAGGCGCGATCGCCATGCATCACCTGATGTGCGTTGCTTGCGTTGTCCATTCGGATGTCCACTTTTTGACTTCAGGATCAATCTTATAAGGCAGCTATTCGACAGCTATAGAATGTCTCCTTCTGTGAACTTAACGGGCTACAAGCAACCAGTGCGTCACTTCGGTCGGCCAATGCAGACGCGGAAGTTCAAAGGAAGTGTGTGCAAACACTAAAACAAAGCTCAAGAAGGGAAAAGACAATATTTGAGTGTATTGAATGCAATGTTGGCCTTTTTGTACATGTTTAAAAATATAGGTACCATACTAAGAAAGTCTTTTAATTTTTAAACATAATTGTTAAGTTAAAGTGTTGATATTTTTCTTAATATTTGTGGTTTTATTCTATAATAAAGTCAAACTAAGTCATATTTTAACGTACCGGTATTGAAGTTTTTTCCTTACTTATTTGCAACAGTTTTATGTAATTTTTGATGACTTAAACGCACAAACTTTACTCCTTAGAGACTAGTACAGTACTTAAGGGCGTTCTGGAACAAACCTCACTCCTGAAAGGGTTAATGGCCAAATTTTACGAAAATATGTACAGCTTAACTGGTTCTCAACCCAGCCCCAGAAATGTTATAAAGAACTGATTATAATGACTTCATCAATACTTCCAAGTATCCAACTAAAATGAAAAAAAAAAATCAAAATACAAAAATTATTTCATATTTTTTGGGTTTACCTATATTTGTTAATAAAACAGATTTTAATCAAATCAATGTAAAAAACAACTCTTTGCAACGAAAAAGGACACTGAAAATTATATCTTCAGTCAACTGTAAGAAAAGTAGCCTAAAATTTTTATTAGAGAACAGTAAAAAATAATGAGCTTACATTCAGTATAATCCCCTATGCCATATTGCGAAAAAACCTCTATTACAAGTTTGAATATAAATTTACATACATGTACCAATCACAGTAAATTTGTAACTGTAATACATTATACAAAAGATCAATTAAGGCAAGTCTGATATCTGAACGTACGGTAAACTTAAGTATGATTTGCAGTATTTCCAGTTTATAACTTATACAGTATATTACGCAAACAATAAAATCTCTATCAAATTTTCTTTAAATTATCAATTGCTATCTTCAGATTATTAATTTTTGATTTGTCTGATTTTTTGTTTTTCGTTCTCACTTTGTTAGTTTAGGACTAATGTTAGCCGAGGAGTGGAATAATATACAAAAAAGTGAGTCGGGTTTAAACATTCGACAAAGCGAATTGAATTAATGCAATCCTCATAACCATTCCTATTAAGTTAGAATGGATTTACCAGACTGCTAACAACTTTAGAATAAGTCAGTGCAATACAATCTAAAATAAATAAGCATTATAAGTAACTAATCTAAATGGATGCCTTAACTTTTTAAGCTAAACTACTTCAACAACAGAGCATAATATATAATTAATTTATATTTTACTTCTGAACATGTTGCTTTTTATAAGGTACTAAAATAACTTTTGACCCAATTATGTAGATATTACTATTTTTCTTCATTTGAAATAATATTCAGTTCAAACTTCAAACTTAACCTAACAACGAGATTAATATTCTAGTGTCAGCATCTGTCAAAGTGACCAGCTGTTAAAGATAAACAAAAAAACAAAAACCATCACAACACGGAATTATTGTCTCTGAGATGGTCTTGCACTAAACCTGACTTACCTGACCTGAACTGAAATAGTTATGCCAGCGGTTTAATAGTATATATGAGGGGTCTAACCGTCTAACTGCAAAACTTGCATTCTCCAGTTTTCAAAATTTTAGAGAAATCGAAAAAAAAACCTTTGATTTAAAAAAAAAGACCGTTAAAGATTGTTTTAGCTATACTTTGTAGACTGTACTTAAGGAATGCATTTAAACTTACTGAACTAGTTTTATCTCCCTTTCAACACGGGAAATTATACAAAATATTCTGGAGAATGTAAGTTTTGCTTTTAAGCATTGGAGAATGTGAGTTTTGCACTACATTATTTTGGAGACAGTTAGTTTTGACACTATCCAACTTGGAACGTTTTAAGCAAGAAATTAATCTCATTTTACATGTAAGTTCATAAAATTTATGATGAGTGAGTGTGTAATGATCTAAATAAATAGGTACACAGAATCAAGTCACAAAAATAAATTATTTACTACACGTCATGAATTTGGTTGATACTTAAAATCTATATCTGGAAAGTAGGGACTTCTTCTGCAACATGACATTGTTCCTCTTCGATTTCTCTAATTTCAATTTCTGGTCCGTCAAAAACATGTTTATAAAAATTTAGGCCATCGATCTCCCTCCAGTTATCTCCGTAGTTCTTTTTCAAAGGGCAATCTTCATCTTCCTTTTTTTGCTCTTTAGCTATGTAGTTACCTTTGGGAATGACTTCTGGTATCACTGATCACCAACTTTTTCCTCTCTTGGTACTGCTTTTCGCATACATTTCTTTATCACCTTTGATTCTATAAACAGTTTCACCCTAAAGAAAAATAATTAGGCCTCCTTGCTGGGCAGTCTCCTTTTTAGTGAAGCACATTCTTTTGCATGCTTGAATCGCGAAATGCCAGGAACCAGGTTTTTTCATATTTTGTTCAGCTGCTCCTTTCCAGTTTTTTTTAGTGATGCACTCTCCTTTGACCTGTTGTATCTCCGCCGCGTCTCTCCTTAGGCTCACCATGGTTATAAAACTGCTTGCCTATGTTGTTAACTCTGAATCGGGAAATATTAGCCAAAGCTTTTAAAAAGGTTTTTAGGCACACAGGAATCACACGTCTTTGATTGTTTGGAATAAAATATTTTGCTCTAGCATTTTGCACATTGTTTTTGTTGTTTTTTGGCTGTCGTCGTTTGATGGTCTCCATACTCACGTGTTTCAAAATATAATTGTCTTGATATACTTTATCCTTTTCTTTGTAAAAGTTCTGATGGAACCGCCGAACTTGTGCAGACAACGTTTGACATTGCAAAGCTCTTTTTGTGTGCCTACATGAAGGAAATGTTGAAAACCCTTTTGAAGCATACCTGAAATAAAAAAAGAAAATAGATTTCTGATTTTTAAATGCAATCAGAGATTTATTTTCTTGCGTAAGAAGTTCCATCAGGCCTAGTAACAAAATCATTTTCTCGGCAAAAAATATGGGGATTAGAGTTATACGACTACGTCTAGAGGTCTAATGTGGTGGAATTAAATTATAATTCTAGAACCTTAATACCATTTAATTAAATGAAACTACGAATTTCTGCGTAATTAAATCCATTTTTAAACAATTAATTAACATAACTATTAATTAAAAGAACTTTAAAATGACAACTACACAACAACGCTCAGTACAGCTTGAAAGAAATGTTATGGCAGTCACTGACAAACAATGCCACGTGACTAAAATGAACACGTCTCATTGGCTGGCCAGGAGAATGTAAGTTTTGAAATACGACACAGAGGAGAATGAGAGTTTTGGAAACGAACCTCAATTTCACCATTTAATTTAAATGGGACAATGTTAATTTTGCTTTATTTCACATTCATAGACATGTGTATTTTGATGCAGACAACAAGAATCATATTTTAGGTAAATTTCGCCGAAAATTGGAGAATGCGAGTTTTGCAATTAGACCCCTCATATATATATACTTTTTTTTGTTAGTAATTACTAGCTTTGACTATTAATATAAGTACAGTCAATGCTGTCAATGGTACTAGCCTATTATTATCTCTGGTACTAGCATAGATCATGAATAATAAATATAATTAGGTTATCCAAATACAATGGTACTAGGCAAAAATCATGAGCAGTATGAGCAGCCAAAAAAAAAAAAACATCATCGCTTGAATCCATAATCCCCATTGGTGGTAAATAAGTTTTATTTACTTATTTTATGTTTGTAAATATTTTTCTACGTACACATTACAACTTACATTTATTGTTTAATTCTTAAGCCATCCCTTTTGTTAGTAATTACTATTTAATTTAACTAATTTGTGTATTGTAAATCATTTTTGTGCGTACTGGTACAAGTTTTAGCATTTAATCCATAAGCTACCACCTCACTAATTGTAAATAAATTAGTAAAGGCCTATTATTATACTGTTTTTTACTTTTTTATGTGAATACTTTGTGTACTTGAACATTTTAGCGTTCATAAGCTACTACTGTTTAAAAAAATACTGTTTCAGTTTTCGTTGTTGTTCCATAAATACTTTTTGTACATAAAGTTTAGCATTCAAGGTTTAATCCTAAGCTTCACAAGCAAGGTTACTTAATTTCTATTTAATTATATTGAATTTATTGCTTAAGTCCCACCTTTGTTAATAAGTTACAATTTTCTTAATTACTTTGTGCTGTAAATACTTTTTGAATATAAACACGATAACATTTTTATTGTTAAATCCCCAACCAACCTGCATTAACGAACGGTCGCTATATACTAATAATAATAATGTATCCATTTAAAAAAAGGTAACAACACTTTAGAAATAATAATACCTAATGTACCCACTTTAAACAAATAATTAAAGTTAAAATTCTTGTTAAGAATTTGTATTAATTGTAGCGATTGTTTAGTATGTGTATATAATTAAATGTGCATTGTTAGTTAATAAGCTCTTTATTACGGTATTTATAAAATACAATTACAGTTTTAATTTTAAACCACACTGTGAAAGCTCTCATGTCAAAATAATTGTTATACGTATATAGTTTTACTCATTGCCTACAACACTTCTTGTTCAGTTGCGAGCAGTAAAAATTACTAGAACTTGGGTTTCAAAAGCTTTTACAAAATATTGCAATGGGAACGGATCTAGAAGGTCACACTAAAGGTCGGGACACACATAACCGCACCGCACCACGACCTAGTGTTGGCCAACACAAGGCAGCGGGCAGGGGAATAATCTAATGGAAATACGGAGCGCCCCCTGTATGGTGATGTTAGGACTATTTCATACATTTCCATTAGATTATTCCTCTGTCGAGTGTTGGCCAACACTAGGTCGTGGTGCGGTGCGGTCATGTGTGTCCCGACTGTTAGTGTGACCTTCTAGATCCGTTCCCATTGCAATATTTTGTAAAACCTTTTGAAACCCAAGTTCTAGTAATTTTTACTGCTCGCAACTGAACAAGAAGTGTTGTAGGAAATGAGTAAAACTATATACGTATAACAATTATTTTGACATGAGAGCTATCACAGTGTGGTCATGTGCGTTCCGACCTTCATTAAACTTACCCACCTTACGGAGTACGGACTATATGGTGAGAGACTTTGCCAGCGCATTCTGGGTAAAAGTAGTCATACTTCTTAATTTTATTGCTCCCATTTTACCTGTAATGTGCCCTGCCCTGTAGCGTTCTAAATCTAAAGGAGTATTGCAGTCAAACAAAAAGAGAGATAGATTAAATTGAGAACGGACTGACCTTGAAGCCTTGAAGAACGGGATCTGAGTGTTTAGTGTTTTGATGTTTCTTGTTGCATGACATCTACACTTCCAAACAACATTTTGTAAAGCTAAAAACTTAAAAAGCTTTTATCGTGCCCATTTAAATTCTAAATATGATTCTATGAAGCAACTGAAGGTACAGTTCGAACAAACTAGGAGTGAACTTGGCCTAATGGGCGAGTCATCCATTCTACAGTCTACTTCTCCTTAAACCTGTCTTGGCGGTACAACCAATTCCACAAAAAAATAGGTCCACAAATAACATTTAACTGAGGAAATAGACAGCGCTCACATTCTTATAACTTTACGTACTTGCTTACAACCTTTTTATAAAAAAAGTATTTCACATTTTAGAGAAAACTATGACAAATATCTATAAATAAGTAAGGTTTTGTTTCATATAAAATTATAAAATGTTATAACTGTAATGCAAAATTTTACCAAGTTTTTTATAAAATAAAAGTGATGACAACAAAAATTCTCAAAGCCAGAAATTTTTGTATTTTTAGGCAAAAAGAAAACTTTTTGCGAGAAAGTTGTTGATAATTAGTGGAATTAACTTTTTTATTTAAAACAATTTTCTGTACGACCTTTTGTTTAGTCAGGAGGAAGGTAATTCCTGTAATGAATACATTTTGTGCTTGATTGACATTGATTTGGTGCGATCCTGGCTGTTCTGATTTGGTAATCAGATTATATAGGCTAAGTAATTGTATTATTCTTAGTTCTTGCGGTTTTTCATAAATCCAACCATTTTTTTTGTAAATTGGACTTCATACTTAGATTTTTGAAAGGTTCAAGTTAACTTGCCAACTTGGACCTTCAATATTTTTAAATATCAAATATTAAATTTTTTGTTTACTACTCACTTAGTAAATGTTTTACCATTAAAACTTTATAACGATTTAGGCCTACACAAAATTGACATAATAATATACTACCCATATAAAAACCTTAATGCTCTATGAAGTATCGAATTCAATACATTAAAATACATTTTAAAATGTTCAGTAACGTTTTTTTCGAATTCGGACATTGATTTTTACTATCATGAATAACATAGCTGATGAAAATACATTAGGCTTACTACAGTTGGGCACTGTTACTGTTGTTGCTATTTTAACTGTTGTAAAAAAAAAACTAACAAAAAACTAAAATAAACTAACCCGAATTCGTAAAATGTTTCTGAATATTTTAATTTATTATAATGCATAGAATCCGATCCTGTATTATAGCACGATAAGGTTTTTTTGTGACACTTGTATATATTTATAAATAAAACAACTAATTTTTACACGTCCTGTTAACTAAGAAAAATGTGTTTATTACTTTTATTTACCGTTACATTACAGTGACAAACTAGGGTGTACAGTGAAGAACAGAGGTCTATTTTTTTATTGAGGTTGTACTGGTGACGTTGGACACAATAAACACAGCGTGGGGACCGGGCCTTACTTAGCCTCTCGGGGTGCATTGCCGGCGTGAGGAATCTGTACAGATAGTGCCAGGTAGCGTGAAGATTCACTTGAGTATGCGCTGTAACGTCTTACCCTCTCCTACTCGACTGTGAGTCTTCAGTACAGTCACCAACAAAAATTAGTCAGTTGCTGTCTAGCCATGGTACGGTTGCTGTCGCTGTGAATGCTTTTTAGCCCATTCAATGCTTTGACTATACTCCGCCACTGACAAAAGTGTGGTGGGAGCCGGCGTAGGAGACTCTCACACTTCCCTCTTCGCGCTCCATCCTAATTGGCGCTATCTGTATGACCTTATTAGCTACAGCTGCTCAAATGGGTTATTTTTTATACATTTGTCAGTTACAGGTTTTGAATGAGTTATATTACAGGTAAAATGTAAACAAAACTCTTTAAAGTTTTGTTTTATTCTAAAACAACATACAACAAAATCATGATTCTGTGGAAAAAATTTATTCGGCCGCAAATAAAAATAAGATGGATATCACTTGATATATTTTTTATTTAATTTTCTAAACTTTTGACGATTATGCCTATGCTCTCCTCTCAGCCAGAAATGAGAGCACTGCTTCTTATCACGGTACCGGTACAATAGAATACTAACGGTAGGGTTCACGCGCATCTACTCTTGACTTCATCGGTGCCCACTGCTAAGAGAAATGAAAATCAGCTGTTTATTAGTGAATTTCCATAGGAAAAATGAGCTATTGCAGTGGCCCTTATGGTGAGACCCAAGGTCGGGAGTAGCAAATGAGCACCGATCATGGTCCCCAGAACACGTTTTGGGGTGTCATTAAAATTCATATATATATACATGTATATATGTGTTCCACTCTAGCGGCCGCATTTCAAGTCCGATTTGGTTCAAATTTGGTTCGTTAGCCAAAAAAATCCAACAACCGGAAGTACGTTTTTTGACCGGAAGTAACTTTTTTTGACATTTTTACTACGAGAATGAAATTTTTTTGAGTTGTTTCTAAAAATATAAATGTAGGGTGTTATTCTGCACATTTTGTTTTTTTACGCGACCTTATAGCTCACTTGGTTCCCCTAAAATCGATCAAAACGTAAATACCATAAAAGTACCCGGTTCGAAGCCAAGTAGTCAAACTCGCGAGGCCACTAGGAGGAAACAAACTCTACTAATAGATTGCGTACACACAGACAGCTGTTCAACGCCTTCGTGAGTAAACCTATTTCCCAAATTGTTGGTTGAAACCCTAAAACATAGGCATTACAACGGATATTAGCCGTTGTAAGGCGGGAAAAATCGGTTTTTATATTAAATTATAAAATTCGATGTTTTCAAGGCCGGACTTCGGTGAGTGTCAATTGTTAGTCTAAAATACAAGTTAAATCAGAGCAAGGCTTATCTCCCAAGATGAACCTTGATCTAGGACACGTCAAGAAAGGAAATCTGACTTAGCCTGAAAGTAGCTGAGTTTTAGGGGAATAAAGGAATCCAGGAATTTTATGCATTTGTGATTTTCATGGTTTAATACGTAGCGCTAAACGCGTGAGTTACGGCCGTGTGAATTTCAAATCATAAAAGGTAACACTACCAAAGTAAACAGGGGTTAAAGTTAAGGGAAAAGTTCAATTTAACTCGAAACTGAAAAAGTCAGATATTTTTGGAATCTACATAAGTAGACGAAAATAAAAGGTTTTATAAGAAAAAGTCGAATTATTGAAAATAAAAAAGTTAGCTTAAGTGTCAAATTTCACACACCCTAAAAAGGGAGAAATAATTAAAATCAAAGGTTTTCACTCACAAGAGTTATTAAAGAATGAATAGTTCTGTGTAAAAAAGGAAACAAAAAGTAAAATTAAATTAAGATAAAATGGTGAGAGTTTTCACGCCTTTTAAAGTAATAAAAGTTGAATTTTTGAATTTTAAATAATAATAAAGTAAAGAGATTTAGGGTTAGATTAACATTGTATCGTTAGGAAACCAGTAACTTAAATATTTTTCGCGTAGTAAATAAAAAAACCCCAAAGAACTTTTTTGCGATTGTAGGCTAAGTCCCAGAAGAGAAAAAATAAGTAAAAATGGAGAAAAGTGTTAGAACTGTACAGGTGTTAAAGACAATCGGCGTAAACAAACAAAAAAGACATTGAACGCGAAAGACAGTCGCGGAAGTCGCGGAAAAGCGTAAACGTGCCGCGCACGCGTAAAAATCACAGTACAGACACGATTCAAAAACGTACGGATAGCCAAAAACAATCTGGAAAATGTGAAAAAGGAAAATTAAGGAAAAATGAAAAGGAAAAAAAGATACAGCGGAAAATCAAAAACATGTAATATTCAATGGTCAAAGTGGAAGGGATAAAGTTGCGGTTACAGAAAGGGGCGTTAACTAACAACCAAGGTAACCAGGGAAATTGGTGTTTTCCAGGAGAATGGAAGGAAAAGAAAAGAAGAAAATTAGATAAAATTAACCAGTGCGAATTTAGACATATTTCTAGACCAAAATAGTTTATAGAAAAGGAAAATTAGCATACTGAAAAAATGAGGGAAAGGGCATGTAAGAAATGACGTCACGAAGTGTATAAAGCCTTGAACGCAGAAAATCCACGGACTTACTCTCTCGGAATCGCTGACTCTCTCGGACTCGCTCTAAGACTCACTCTAGATTCAAATTGTTACGAATGTAGACTTCACGTCACTCTGCAGCAAATATTTTTTCTTCGTTAAACTTAAATAACTTTTAAATATAAACTACAAGTCAGAAGTAGTTCTTCAGGAGCAACTCTACGGCCTATCCAAATGAGTTAATGCAAAAATAACTCTATTTGGCGATACTGAGACGACATAGGCAATCCTTCAGGACATGATCTTCTAAACGGAACTTCACTTCTCACGAACCAAGGAAGAAATAGGATCAACTGTAACTCTACTAGATTCTACCAGATCTGCTCTTCAAGTACATCTGTAGCCATCATATCAACCCAACAACTTTAAATCAGAAAATCCAGGCTACCAGACACAGCATCATATCAGCTCCAGCACCAGCCCATCAACATAGCGGCATCCATCACGGAAAACCGGAGGTGAAAAACGCTGAATTAAGGTCTGTGTAAACGATAATACGTTGTCCCCCATTTTAATTAATTGCCTGAGTAAATTCAATAAAAATATTTAAAGTACTGGTTGAGATAGGTTAGTTTCAAATTAAATTCAAATCATAAATTAAATAAATGTAAATTCGATATTCCCTAAATTTAAATAATAAATGTAAATAAATTAAATTCAAATAATTTAAAATTAAATTGATTATAAAATTAGACTGTCTGCCAAGCCTATTAGAAATTAGAATTGTAGGTTTAACATTAATATTGGATAGAAATTATATGTACAAGCAGATGGTGTGAAAAGCGAGTTGCTTATGTTTAATTTTGAAAAGGTTTTGATTTTGAATTTTGAATAAATTAATTATTAATTTTTATACTGAAATACTGAGAGTAATCAATTACCTGTTTATGGTTATCCATTCATGATAATTTAATTTATTAGAAATAGTATAATAAATGTGTTTAGCTGTAGAAATAATCAAAGCACAAATAAGGTAAGTTATAAGGGCTGTTCCACTGTTCTCATTTCCCTGAGATCAAAAATAATCAAGAGTTCTCATAAATTAAATTCAGAGCTAGTAAACTTATTAATTTCTGGAAGCTATTTTAAAGTGTTAGAGTCAGTCGAAATACTTATAGAAATAGGTATCAGACACCCAGTTGCATCACCTAAGCTAAAGATAAAATTTTGGCTAAAGGCTTCCAGTAGGTGTTGTAACTTATTATACAACAAAAGAACGTCAGCACGCGATTGTTCGTTGTATAATATAAACTTAATTTTGGAAATTTGCTCAACTCACGTCAGCGGTTCAGCTGCGTGGTCGAATTATTATCGATTGCAGTCGTATTAACAGAGTATATTATTATACACATTCTGTGGAAAAATCATCAAGATACGATAAATTACTTTATTTATTTATAAATTATTATTATAAAATTTTTAGTGTCGAAAACATATATACTTTGTAAACAAAATTTTACAATACACCTTTAAAATGTACATATCTTTTGATATATATATATATATATATATATATTCAATTTTAAATATTAAAAAAAAATTGCATTCAAAATAAAATTCTCTATAACTTATTATATTCATAACCCAATACAAAATTAAAATAAATGTCAAATAATAAAAAATAAAAAAATATTGTTCACCATTTGTCGAATTTAAAATGGTAATTTTTATAGGCCTAATCAGTAAAGGTATTAACATTTGGCGTAACAATCTGATTTTTACTTTCTCCACCCTATACGTAGTATATGGAGAAAGTATTGTTTTCGTAAAAATGTTCGAATTTGAATTTTCAGTTGAATTATCTGTTTTGGTGCTCCCAGAACCCCAAAAAATGGTTTAGTGCAATTATCTGTGTTGGTGCTCCCTGAACCCAAAAATATTTTTAGTGGAATTTTTTGTTTTGGTGCTCCCTGAACCCAAAAAAGTGTTTTTAGAGTGGTGTCTGTCTGTCAGTATGTATACACGACCAGAGAGGAAACTATTGGTCCGATTTTCATGAAATTTGGTATGTAGGTACTAAATCCTAATATCTCCTTGCGTTTTTTTCATTTTTTGGAATTTTTAATTTTTAAGGGTAATTTACCCCTAAAAACCCATAAAAAACGACAAAAAAGCAAATTTCTCAAAAACGGCTCTAACGATTTTCATCAAATTTTCAGTACTTATAGTGCTTAAGATGCCAAACAAAATGACACCACCCGCTTTTATCAAAACTTCGGCGTTTTATAATTATGGGGAAATGTTTAAAAATAAACAAGTTTATGTTGTCAATCTAGCATCGCGGCGGCGGCCGCACGGGGTAGCACCATGGTAGCAATCACGGCCAGTTATTCAAAGGTCGCGCGATCGAATCCCGCCTTGGACAATAATTTTTTTATACGATTGACGTAGGTAGAATATTATTTTTTTGTTTTGTTCTAAAAAGTAATAAATAAAATGATTGAAAACAATATTATTTTGACTACAGTAAGTTGGGAGAAAGTTTGTGTCAGTTAACTGATACCGTTTATTTTAAATAGTTATTATAGATACGATTGCTATTTATGTGGTTCAAATTTTATTAAAATCGGTTAAAGTTATTCAATTTTTACTGAAGACATGAACAAACAATTTTTCCCCAAGTAAAGATATCGGAAAGTAATTTTTATAGGCCTAATCCGTAAAGGTATTAAAATTTGATTTAACAATCTGATTTTTTAATATTATTATTAAAGATATGTTTTCTATGTGTGATTCAAATTTTATTAAAATTGGTTAAATATTTTAAAAGTTATTCAATTTTTACATAAGGCTCCATGAGAAGCTTATGGAGCTTATGAGAAACTGGGCATCGATGACGGCACGAGTTACTGCGCATCCACTCGTGAACCCTACCCGTTAGTATTCATTATACCGTGCTTCTTATGTACAGCCAGGAAAGAATCAGTATGTTAATTGTAAAACACTGGTGCACCGGAGGCATTTCGCATGGTCAGAAATAAAATCAGCACCAAAAAAACCCCGAGAGGAAATTTTCAATTCTTTGTCGCTACTTCACAAATGTACTTCCTATCGCCCCCTCCCCCCGGTTGCATTTCGCATGGTCAGAAATGAAATCATCGTACCCAAAAACCCCCGAGAGGAAATTTTCAAGTCTCTGTCGCTACTTCACAAATTTCCCCCCCCCCCCCCAGAGGCTCCCCCCGGTGCAATGGGGCATTTCGCATGGTCAGAAATGAGATCAGCGTCCCCAAAACCCCCCGCGTACCGATTTTCACTTCTTTTCTTCTATTTTTAGAGGTATCAAAAAAATTATGCACTTTATGAACTCGCGTTGCATTTTCGCTTTCTCCCGAAACTGGTCGTATGTAAACTTTGTTCCTCGTATTTTTCTGAATACAATGCAGAAAACTGCATCCAAATCGGAGCTGTAGGTAAAAATGTATTTATTTTTCAATACTTTGCCTGGTCTACATGTTTGCGTGTTTTCCATTTGGTTTGGGAAACAGAAAACATCGCTTTCTGTTTGCTGAAACAAGTTAAACGTTTGTCATTTTTTGTTTGCGAACTGTTCGCAAACATTTCGAAAACAGTCCGGCAAACATCGGAGAAACACGAAAACAATTGGCAAACTGTTTGCAAACAATGTTTCCGCAAACATGTTTGTAAAAAAATGTGGACTATGCTTTAAATAGACGGTAGCTCATTATAGTCGACAACAGAGTTCATTATCTATATCTATACTAATATTATAAAGAGGTAAAGTTTGTTTGTTTGTATGTAGGGGGTAATCTCTGGAGCTACTGAACCGATTGAAAAAATAGTATTACTAATAAAAAGCTACACTATCCCTGAGTAACATAGGCTATAATTCATTTCGGTAAAAAAACTTTTTTTATTTTAATATTTGTAAATTTTGTCGGAAAAATCTTAGGTTAGGCCTCGAATGATAAACCACCAACACATGTATTTACATTTATTACCATAGCAACCAATTGAATAAAATAACAGATAATATAAATGTTTGCTTCAATATTTCTATTCCCAGGAACGGCCATACGACACCACAACACCAGGTTTCACGGCGCAAACGCAACAACTTCACACATTTGCATAAATTTGCATATATTTGCATAAACGATAATTCAACCCACTTAAAATTATCCAATCGTAATAAAACTGGCACCATTGGAAAGGAAATGAATTAAACTTAAATTTTTGTATTTACAACTTTTTCGTAAAACGTATATTTGCATACGTAATCATCGTTTTAAAATATGCATATCAGGCTACAGCTGTTTCCACGCGCGAAACTGCATACAATTGTACTGTTATTTCCCACTCTTGCAACGTTTCCCACCATCTACAATAATGTTTCTTTGGCATTTCTAACGATACCGTTGGATTGGTCGTGATTTCATCTTTCTGTTGGTGTCTTCCAATCAGATTTCACAGTACATTTACTGTTTCAGACAAGAGATACTGTAAACCCTTGCGATTGGACAGTCTCTCAATCGATAAACAGGCCATTTTGTCAAAGATTATTTAGAAGGCAACGCCCAATGTTTTGACAGATTGCTTCACACCATTTTGTAGACGAAAGTCTGTAGTTTCGAATGGTGCCAAGTAATCCGGATAAAACCGGTTTTGTGATTGTCTAGACTGCAGTGGAAAGTGACGTTTTGGTGAGATCGCCTAGGGCGTTTGTTCTCACGCTATTCTAACGGCGCGACCTATTTGCACGTGTTTAGTCGGGAGTTTTTATTCGACAGATGTTTTTTTGTTATTCAAACAAATGTAACTCAAACACTTTTGTGAACTAAGGAAAGACAAGTACACCGTTCTTTTCTTTGATTTATCCTCTACACTTTCTTATAATAATATTTCATTTTTGGTCAAAGCATATATAAGTAAATGACGTTACAATCTAGGCCTAGGTAGGTACCAGTTGTGTACTTGAAACATAAAAACCGTTTTTTTCAAAATAAAAATTTGAAATTGATAAATGTTTTTATACAGTTCTATTTAGAACT
>JAGFPH010015691.1:0-12146 GCA_018207615.1 Philaenus spumarius
ATATGGTATTGTAAATAAGGGCTACAAGTAAGCCAAATTTTATCAACGTCGTTATAGCCGTTTTTGAGAAATTTGGATTTTTCTAGTTTTTTGGTCATTTTTGCGGGGTAAAACCCCTTAAAAATAAAAAATTTGAATTAATTTGATATTTATTCAGCCTTCCCCTAATTAGTTGCGACACGAAACCTTTATTGTCTGGGCTATTGTTAGTAGAGCCTACACTATGACCTATGACAATACTAATTTGTGTACCACAAGACTGATATAATTGCGTAGATTAGTAAGGTTAGATTTATTTTAAATTAAAAGCATTTTTGTAAATAAGTTGTGCCGGTTAAAATATACCTTGGGATATCAACAAGTTAAAAGTGCTTTGCATTTATAAAGATCGGAAGTTTTAAGTCAATGTTAAGTAATACCAACTAGTTTAGAACGAGGAATAAATATTTCTTTTTCAGTTTTCCTGTAGGTTATTTGGCCAGTAAATATTCTTTTCGTACGTGTTTCTTTCCTTTTCCACAATTTTAAAAAAAGGGTTAACATTTTCTGACGCGGCATCCCCTCTAACTTTAGCTGCGGGCGAAAGGTGTATTGCTTTTTGTTTTGGAACAGGTATTAGAGGATCAGTCGATGTTTGTCCACTTGGCCTAGACACCGACTCAAAGTGTAACACGGTTTTATCAGATTAATTATAAAGTCAGGAACTGAAAGTTTCAATAACCCGCCCGCCTTCAACAGAGGGGTGCAATATAATCCGGCCTATTGTGTGTGATTGGGGTGGAGGGTTGCTCGCTACTCTAGCGCTAAATGACCGTGTTGGATCTTGTTACGGCATTCTTTCCGGTCTTTTAGTCTGCTTGAAACCGTATTCGCGTGTTTATAAGGCAGGAACGATCCGAACCCCTTGATACCCTTTTATAAAATCAAATGTGTGTTTGTGAAAACAATTACGTAACCCCTGAATTTCGTGTTAACAACTGAATTTGTGTTGATTTATTTGTGTAGATCTGAAATCGAATGTTCAGTTCGTGTTTTTGGTAAAACACTTAGTATAGTAGGCCTATGAGTTTTCTGATCTCGTAATCACGAAAACATTCTGGTTTGATACAGAATCTTTAAACTGTCAGTATTTTACAAACTTGCAGATGTTTCTTGAAAATATCGATTAACATCTATTAATTTTACACTATTTTTTTAAATTTCTTGTTTTATTAGTATTCCGAAGACTGTAACACCGTTTTAGATTAGGCCCTACTTACCTAGCAAATTTCGTGTTCGGCTATTGCTAATTTTTTAAAGGATTGAGTAGTAACATAACAATAGAGGGCTCCGCCATCTGATCGATTCGCTCACCAATCCCGGCGGCGAAGCAAATGCAAACATATTATTGTATACTCTGATATTTTGACGATCTGTTATAACAGAGCCACTTGGAACGGGAGGGTGGTGGTGTAGTGATGACCAGCATCCTGACGCTTGCTCAGGGAGGATAATTTTTGATTAGGACAGAGGCACTTGAATTGGGTTAGGGTAGTGGGGTTTAGCAGTGACCTGAATTCTGACGCATGCGCAGTGGGGTCAACGTTTTTGTTAGGACAGATACGCTTGGATCTGAACAAGGTGTGATGTTAGCGGCGACCTCTATGCTGTCGCATGCGCAGTGGGGGCGGAGTTTTTGCGTGAATGACAGGATTTTTAAAAAATGGATAGAGAGAATATTTGTGTATTGTCATTGAACAATTGCTTTCGATAGACATTGCCTTCTTATGTTTTATATTACACAGGATATAGCTCTAACCCACAGTCATAAAATACCACTTTGCAATGTCTAATTTGAGCTACTTATCAGTTTAAGCTCTTGCACTTAACGGTAATATATTGACAAGTTTTGATTCTAAAATTGTGAAAAAAAACAGATTTTTGTAACTACGGCTTAGCTTTGTTTCGAAAAGTTTTTAATTTAAAAAAACACTAGAGCTTCGACGACCAACCGCCGCGCCGCGGCGACTCGTGGTGAAGCCATTGCAAACAGATTGTTTTTTCACGAAAATGAGGATTGATTAGGACAGAGGCACATGGATTTATGTAGGGTGGTGGGGGTAGCGGGGACCTTTACATAATGTAAGTCAGAGATCGAAATAGACATACCATCCCAATACGGCGAATTACGGCATATGCTTGGTAATTTCACCATTAGTATTGAAATAATCAACATTACAAACAGATTTTTATATTGCCAACTAAAGTTTGAACTATGATACAGTAAGCCTTTTTTTCGTTGAGTTTTTTTTTACCTAATCCAAAAAAATGTTAGTTGGGAGGAATAACTTTGATTACTTTGGAAGTTCAGTGCTGAAAGTTTTTTAGTCAGGATGATGGCTGATTTCTCACTTACCGACACGACATTAACACGACACGTACCCGATACAGCAATAGTACCGATATCGTCACGATATCGGCAGACTTCTTTCACATTTACCGACTCGACGCCGATACCGACACGACCAATTTAAAATATTTAACAAGGCCAAATTATTATCGATTGATTACCATAGCAACCAGTAAACAAACTGAGACGGTATCGTAGCGATAAAGAAGGGAGACCAGCTGCAGCTCGCCGACATGTCGGCGCCAGCACCGACACGACACCGATATGTCGGTGAGTGAGAAAGCTACGCTTAAGTTTAAGTTAATTTCATGACCGACACTATCTTGCCGATATGGTGTCGGTATCGTGTCGGTAAGTGTGAAATCAGCCATTTAGACAACTAAATATTCGACAACCAGTTACATCATCTAGGCTAGATAAAAAAAATATATATATCCTCATTCTTCCAGTATGTGATATTAACTTTGAAAAATTAGTGTTCCCGAAAGTGGGTCACGAAAGCCTGTTATAAAGTTGACGCTCCCGAACGTGGAACGTCAGCAGGATCTGTTGTAAAATTGGCGTGCCCAACGTGGGGCGTCCACAATTGATTAAATACAAAAATGATCCACAAAGCTGTTGTAAGCTGTTGTTTACCTGGTTCTAAATTTGCCAAGTTGGTTGCTGTGGCAGTGATTGTAAATGCATTCAACAAACATGTGTTGCTAAGATTTTGTTCCGGATCAGCTGTTTTATCTGTTATAGTGCTGGGAGTGAACTGTCGAATTTTCGCTACTTTTACGCTTTAATATTTTGCAAAATCCTTTCTTAGTGTGCATCATGGCCCCACAAGAATATACCTTTATTTTTTTTTATTTTTATATTGGGTAGATTTTGCCCTACGTTGATTCTATGTCAATCAGTCGGGACAAATCCGCTTATATACATAGATGAGCGCGGGAAAAGGCATGGTATATATTTAACACTAAAGCCAGACTAAATTGTCCGCTCACGTTGAGTTGGATACAAATTCTACTGATATATTTCGAACCACGTTTATTCAGTGTCCTCATGAATAGCCAATTTCCCAAATAGTTGGTTGAAACACTTATGGATTAAGGATCTTCTTCATCCTGTGTACAGTGTAGTTTTAATAAAATTTATCTAGTGCAGTCAGTGACCTTATGGTGGCGCGGGGAGAGTCCTGAGCACCATCCAAGACTCTCTGCTGCAGTGAGTGCACGAGACGACTTTTATAGGTTGGCTAGTAGCTCCACAGCCAGCTAGAATCGCAAGCCGCTAGATCGTCCAAACATGCATTCATAATCTCGTGTTTCGGATTCTGTTTATAAGTAAATAAGCAGGAAAAATCTTAAAATTGTTATGAAAGCTTTCTAATTTTTGCGTGTGACCCTAAAATTTGAAAACCCCCTTTAAAAAATACAGTTTTCTTAAGTAAACCTTATATTTAAACAAAATTGCCGTCGATTTCTTTCAATTATGGAGTATAAGAAAAAAGCGCATAACCTATAAGAACAATTTAAGAGCTTTCACAAAAAACTGCCACCGAAACACATTAGTACAAAGTGTACGTTTTCACTGTTTTACTCAAGGTGAATAAACCGCTTATAAGGATCACCTTATGATGTTCCATACGAAATTAGAAAGAGTCACAAGAAACATTTCTAAATATTTTACAAAACGTGAAAATTTTCTAATCACTATAGCTTATGAGCATTTTAAGTTAACTGAATCATTTCATACAGATGAGCTGTCTAATGTAATCTTATTTATGTGACAGGCTGCAAATAGATGAAGATTGGAGAAAAGAGATCAGATCTGCTGAATGCGTCGAAGAGTATACCTCAGGGATCTATCCTTGAACCTATTTTGTTCTTACTATATATTGCCTTAGATTAGATTAGCTTGGGGTGGATTCCTCCTTGAAGGATGTTGTTTTGCGTATCAACCTTTGGTTTACTGTGCCCCCTAAGTAGCCGCTCTTAAAGCCTAGTCCACACTTACAAATAAGAAACAACAAACATGAAACAAGAAACAAAAAACTGTTTGCAATCAGTTTGTTGTTTCTTGTTTCATGTTTGTCTACAGTTTTTAAATTGATTCGCAACTGTTTGCAAACAAATGTTTGTCATTGTTTTGTGTCAACACTAGCTAGGCAGTGTTTCTCGAGATGTTGACTGAAGAAGACGTTCTTCTAGCTTGTGCTAGTTTATATTTAATTCTACACAATGAGGTTAGCTTACCTAGAAGAAGGCGATGGTGGACTCGCAGATTTCTTGAAGAAAGTCCGTTTCTTTATGACCAGTTTCCGGAGAAAGCGGAAATGCCTCGCGGGTACATAAAGTGCATCTAAAAGTGCATAATTTTTTTTATACCTCTAAAAATGAATGAAATGCCGCGAAAATCGGTACTTAAGGGTTTTTGGGGGCGCTGATTTCATTTCTGACCATGCTAAATGACCCCAGTGCACCGGGGAGGGGGGGGGCAAAATTTGTAAAGTTGCGACGGAGACTTGAAAATTTCCTCTTGGGGGTTTTTGGGGGCGCTGATTTCAATACTGACCATGCGAAAGCCCCCCGGTGCACCATCGCAACTTGCCCCCAGGCACAAATTTTACCCCAGTGCACTGGGGGCATTTCGCATGGTCAGAAATAAAATCAGCCCCCCAAAAAAACCCCGAGGGTAAATTTTCAAGTCTCTGTCGCAACTTCACAAATTTTGCCCCCAGAGTCCCTTCCCCCGGTACACTGGAGGCATTTGGCATGGTCAGAAATGAAATCCGCGTCCCCAAAAACCCCCGAGACGAAATTTTCACGGCTTTTCATCCATTTTTAGAGGTATCAAAAAATTATGTACTTTTAGATGCACTTTATGCACTTGTGATGCATTTCCCCATTCTCCCGAAACTGATCGTATGTAGACTTTGTTCCTGGTATTTTTCTGAACACGATGCAGAAAACTGCATCCAAATCGGAGCTGTAGGCATAAAGTTGTTTATTTTTCAATACTTTGTTTGTCTAAAATGTTTGCGTATTTTCCATTTAGTTTGGGAAACAGAGAACAGTGTTTTTTGTTTGCTGAAACAAGTTAAAATGTTTCTCATTTGTTTGCCGGAAGTTTGCTGGATGTTTCCAAACTGTTTGCGAACTGTTTGCAAACATTTTGAAAACATCCAGCAAACATCCGGTAAACAAATGAGAAACACGAAAACAACGGGCAAACTGTTTGCAAAAAATGTTTCTTGTTTGCAAGTGTGGACTAGGCTTTAGCTGGTTTAAAGCCTGTTCCCCTTGTGAGGTCCAGAATTATCTCCGCCAAGTACGAGTCTTCTTCGTCCCCTGGTTGCTGGATTCCGGATAGCTCTCTTTTTCGGGTCTTTTCTGTTATATCCCCGCATTTACAAACTATTGCAAACGCGTAACTTTACTATTCGACTCTAGCCTAATATTTTTGCAGACAACGAACGACGTTGTTTTACATTTTACTGTTACATGTTGAATACAGGTAAACATACTGTGACTAAATAGGTTAGGTTAGAACCTTTTAGGTATTTTTTCATTTCTGTTGCCATAGGTTAGCCTAGAGTCGAATAGTAAAGTTGTGCATGATTAAAAATTGTTTATTATTTTTTCCCCAACAATTATACGTTTAAATGGTGGGTAAATATTATATTTCACAAATGTAGTTCTATCCCGATTAATCCTCATTCTATAGAAAATAGTTTGTAAATGCGGGGATATAACAGAAAAGACCCTCTTTTTCTGTGTTCCAGCAACCAACATGTCTAACAGGTTTTCAGATTAGTTCGGTTTTACAGGATTGAAAATAATTACCAACAAAATTTAGACTAATATACATTTATTTATTTACATGTTTTATAGGTACAAAGTTGAGATAGTTAATGTGAAATACATGTATACAGTATGTACAAGAAGTTAACTATGCAATAATAAAACTAGTGTATCTAACTTACTAAAAAAATCATCCCTTTGGTTGACGCTATTGTCTAAGTATTGTTATTTTATCTATTTTGTATCATTTCATTGTCAAAAAGTTTATAAACATTGCAGATATATTATTGAGGGATATTGTTGCGTGCTTCTCACGCCGACCAACATGTATAGTTGCCTCAAAACGTAGAGAGACACCCCCTCAGGTAGAACGAACCGTCCTAATCAACTATTGACAAACAATGCCTTTGTTAAGAAGCGGGCACCTGGGACTGCCGGCATCAGCCTGCTATTCCAAGAAATTCTGTGTCACTCTATAATTTGCAATCAATTGATACATTAGGCCTACATTATCGAATGAAGGCTAATTTTTTTCGTCTTACTTAGACGAATAAAAACACATTTGAATCACAGTTCTAAGACTTTCCGTTACCGAAATAACAGTTGTCGCTTAACTTTCACCATCACATCTCGGGCGCTGTTATGTCAGTAACAATATGTCATAGAATTGTGATTTAAATAGTTTTTTATTCGTCTAAGTAAGACGAAAAATGAGCTTTCATTCGATAATGTAGGCTTAAAGTATCAATTGCTTGCAAATTATAGGGTGAAACAGAATTTCTTGGAATAGCAGGCTGATGCCAGCAGTCACTGGTGGCCGCTTCTAACAAAGGCATTGTTTGTGAACGGGTGATTATTAAGGTCCGTTCTACCTGATCAGGTGTCTCTCTATGTTTTGAGGCAAATATACAAGCTTCTTCGTACGCGTTGGTTGTCTTCGATATTTCAGTACCATCAGTTTCTAGTTTCTTTTCTTTACTGCAAACATAACGTAAACAGCTGAACTAAACCTGCATTTTGGGAGTTCTATTTCTCTCGTAGTTTCTATAATAGTTGTTTGCTGCGGAAATTGTGTGTTTTAGACTCAGTTTAATGTGTACTTTCAGAGTTTTGCTTTAAATAATATTTATTAAGTTAACTTAGTTCAGGTTTGGGGGGGGGGGGGGGGGGTTAATAATTCTGTTCAATTTGACAACGTTGTCAATAATTGTGTCCTTTCCTTTGTTTTATTTTGTCAAATGTCGTTTTATTAGTTTCAGTGCTGAATTGTTATTATTCCGCGTTAGTTATAGCATAGATCATTAATACTAAAATAGATCATGCATGCATACGGGGGCTGTGTGCCGAAAAAAAGGTTGTCAGGAAAATAGTGCATGATCGCGCCGCGAGGTAGCGCTAGGGAGAAATCATTGGTAGCATTGGTGCTTCGCACCGCTTCCGTCGTTTCCCCAATAGATAGCGCCACTATCGTCGAATTTCCAGTGGATTGAAATATTGCATTGGATCGGAGTTCTATTAGGTTATCCAAATACAATTGTTATAGTCGGAGAGATGTCGACGAATTTAGGGAAGGTATTTTGGGCAAGTTAAAATAAAACAATATATATATATATTTTATTAATTGGAGAATCTAGAATCCTGAGTCAGGCGTTTGCGGGTATTTCGCTACTGCGCAACCTATGACATTTGCAAAAAAAAAAAAACAAAAAAAAATGTTTTGGGTAACTTGAAATTTGTTTAATCTTTAATTTTAGCATCTATTTAACGTAAATCGGTTACATAGATTTCCAGAAGTAGGTATCAATAGGGTTTTAATCTAGAACCAAAAAACCTGAAAAAAATACGTGTAAAGTGCCAGACGAATTAAACGGGTTTTAATATTTCCCTGACGCGAATACATATTTTAAATGAATGCGACAAAAAAGTCTTATGCGTAGCCATAAGTGCTAGAGAGATAGTTTATTGAGACCTGCCGGCAGCTGACGGGGCCTTGGCTCGAGTTTACCATATAGTATAATATAGATTAATAATATAGTAGTTTAGTAGGCCTAATTATTTACTTACATCTGATCAAATGTTACGATGTATTTGCTTGTATTCTGAAACTACTCGTCAAACTAACTCTAAAACTCAATCATTTTAGCGGGAATCAAATACTATAGGAATTAGAAAAAAGAAAACTCTTGACAATATACAGCTAGTTCAGAAATATTGGTAATTGTCTACTTACGTATGACTAGAGGTTATGTTAAATTTTGCTTATGCTTATATTCTGAAACTACACGTCAAACTCAAATATTAGTTTAGTAAAAGTTAAATATAGAAAAAAGTATTTCTATTATTTAATATGTTAATTTTTAAATTATTATTCCCGTTAAGATACCAAATAATTTATTAAAAAGTCTTCTTTTTCGAAGGATTTTAATATACATTTTTTATTATAAATTTATTCTACATTTAGTAATTAAAAAAAAAAAAACACTCCAAAATACTCGGTTACATGGACAGAGCCGCGTTATGGTAAACTCGAGGAAGTTAGCTGCCGGCAGGTCTCAATAAACTATCTCTCTCACACTTATGGCTGAGCATAAGACTTTTTTTGTCGCATTCATTTAAAATCTGTATTCGCGTCAGGGAAATATTAAAAACCGTTTAATTCGTGTGGTGCTTTACACGTATTTTTAATATTATTTAATAAACATGCTATAAAAATTTCATAATTCCTAAAGTATATTTTTGAGGTATTAAACATATTCGGGGGGTCTCGTTATACTTTAAAACCAAAAAAAGTCTGGGATGTTTATTTCTGGGTTAAATAGATGCTAAAATTAAAGATTGAACAAATTTAAAGTGGCCCAAAACATATTTTTTTATTTATTTTTTTGCAAATGTCCTAGGTTGCGCAGGAGCAAATAACCGCAAACCCTGTGCCTGACTCAGGATTCCAGATCCTCCAATTAATAAAATAATTTTTTTTTGTTATTTTAACTTCCCCAAAATACCTTCCCTCAATTCGTCGTCAACTCTTGGACTAGAAAATACAGATTTTTCACGAACATTTTCTAACATATATTTTATTTGTTATATTTTGTTAACGATCTATATTATCTACATTTTTGGTGTCAGAAGTGTTTAGTTTCATTTCTTTAGGGTGCAAACATAACGAAAACGGTCGAACTTAACCTTATTTCGGGTTTCTTTCTCTCGTAATTTTCATAATATTTTTTCTGCTGCCGAAATTTTGTGTGTTTCAAGACTCAATTAAATGTGTACTTTCTGGATTTGAATATAAATTGTCACCTTGTATGGTCACTGTGCTGCACAATTACCACAAAAACGTTAAACGAAATACTTTATAGTTGCGGGTAATATGATGAAAAACAAGGCTTCTGTTGGAACTAATACGCCCAGGTGAAGTTTTTGCCCGTAGGTTCTTTCTACCATAAAAGTCGTGGAAAAGAGGTCTACCAATTTCCTCCCTCCTCTAACAAGAGCCTTTGTACTAAATTGTAAGTTTCTAGCGTTGCTTTTAATTTTTGCGTTTTGTTTCTTATTTTTTTCCATAACACGAAATCTGAAGCCCTTAAAAGGTCAAATCAGTCTTAAAGGTAAGGTATTTTCTTAAGCTATAACTTTCCTATTCAATGTTTGTTTAAAAAGTCCACCGTTTACTCGCTAAATCACAAAAAAACTTGTTTTGTACCATTTCAACACCTCCAAACCGCCTTCCGCAGGGGAAAATTGGTGGAATTTTCTTCTACTGTACAATGTTTGTGTTACAAAGTTCCTGTGGCCAAAACACATCGCCTGGTCGTATTCATTCCAAAAACATCTTATTTTACCTGTACTATATGAAATAAATGTTTTTGGGTAAAGCGTGTTTATTTCCAGTTCTCTGCGAAAGGTTGTCTAATTTACTTAAAACAATCTAAACTCGACAGACTAAACCACAAAAATATATTTTAACACGTTCACTGCTACGCAAATTCGTATTTCATGTGCTAGGAGCTGACCTTTTATTTTGTATATTTACAGCATAAATGAGTAGAAATTACTTTATTTTTTATTTTTGAACCTTTCTACGTAATAATCACCAATATTTTAAAGCGGACGCACATGTGCGTCCATAGCACGTAGGCTTGAAATTGGCGTGTGAAGCACGCAATGCTCTGTGTATTGAAAATACTCCCAATACGTGGGTTGGCGTGCGAAGATGTTCTGTGTATTGAAAATACTCTCAATACGGGGGTTGGCGTGCGAAGCACGCAATAATGCATTGTGTATTGAAAGCACTTCCAATACGGAGGTTGGCGTGCGAAGCACGCAATGCTCTGTGTATTGAAAATACTTCAAATACGCGGGTTGGGGTGCGAAGCACGCAATGCTGTGTGTATTGAAAACACTCCCAATACGCTCACATGTGCGCAGGGCTCTATAACAAGGGCTATACCATTTTTATCATTTACGGTGACCCAGTATCGATCGCCTATGACGTCACCATGCTGACACACACCAGCTGGTAATACTTCAGTAATGTGCGCGCTGTCGTTAACTCGATGTTGTAACTCGATGGAAAGGCTTCAGTAAAATAAAATTTAGATATCTTAATCTACATAAAGTACGGATTCTAACAGTGTAAAAAACTTTTATTTTAACAGGTATTTCGAATTTTAATTATTGAAAATAATTGAGAATTATCACAGACTGACATGGAAATTTACGTTACTAAGCGAGGAAATTTTTTATTTTTGGGTTTTAAACAAACTTTCAGCGGGAAAGTTGTAGCCAATGAATTAATCTAAACTATCCAAAATGTTAAAATAAAATGCTTACTTTTTTTCTATCTGGCATAATTACCTGGGGACAAGTGATTTACTATATTACCTTAAAATAACAATATGTAGGCTACATAAACGTTATTCCCGTATCAAACATCTGTACTTTGGTAGTGGCGGCGCGGCACCTCCTCGCGCTCATTTAAAAAAACGATTTCATAATGATGTAATCATTTTATCACAAATCGGTAAATTGGATAGTTTAGATCAATTCATTGGCTACAACTTTCCCGCTGGAAGTTTGTTTATAACCCAAAAATAAAAAAAATCCTCGCTTAGTAACTTTTCCATGTCTGTCAGTGATAATTCTCAAATATTTTCAATTATTAAAATTCGAAATACCTGTTAAAATAAAAGTGTTTTATACTGTTAGAATCCGTACTTCATGTAGATTAAGAATATGTAAGTTTTATTTTACTGAAGCTTTTCCGTCGAGTTACAACAGTGAGTAAACGACACAGCGCACAAGGAGTTCACTGCTATTATAGTCTTGCAGTTATCAGCACAGTGACGTCAGAGCGAAACTGGCGGCACATTGTCGAGATCAAAGAAACGGTTTAGCCCTGTTATAGAGCTCTGTACGTGCGTCCTCAGCAGTGAATGTGTTAACTGACATTTGATAACCTGTAAACGTGTACATATATTTTACAGGCACAAATTACAAATATGTACTTTTTTTTAAATTAGTAGTTTCACACTACTTGTAGAAAGTTGTGACTTGTGAAAATCAACCAGGATTTACAAGTAAACAAAATTGTACATTTCTGGAACAAGATTTCCAAAAAGTTAATAATTTACCTGTGCCAAGTAGGCTACCTTTGGGAATAGACCCTTTGTATTTCTGAAGGAAGAACAATGAGAAACTATACTTATTGGTTACTGGTAGATTCATCATTGAATCTTAAAGTCCTTTCATGAAACACTTTAACTTGTAAAAGTCTTTGCACAGACAGTTTCCCCAGACTAATGGCGGTATCTCACGGTAGACTCTCCGACTATGTCGATAATCTCGTCTTCCGACTCGGACATGTCGTCCCCGCTGCTCGCTCTCAACGAGTATCCTCTCTGTCGGTCCATGTACTTCTGTCTGCTGTTTCCCAAGTCGCTTATCGATGAGTTCTGAGAGAAGTC
>JAGFPH010015692.1:7531-20718 GCA_018207615.1 Philaenus spumarius
ATTCTATCCAATTAGATTCAAAATTACAGGAACTAAACACTAATTCTGATCAATTGAATTTAGAAATGCATAAATTAAATATTGAATTGAATTCTAAACTAACAGAAAGTAATAACCAAATGCATAAAATGAAAGAGGAATTGTTGGTTAGGTTTGATGAAAAGATAGAAAACAAACTGGTTGAATTTAAAGATCAGATTTTAATACAGTACAGCCAATTAGAACAGAATGTAAGGGATAGTTGTAAAATTTTGGAGGACAAGTTAGCAGAGAACACAGAGGCTACTAAGTTAGAAATATCTCATATTAAAGCAGATATGTATGAACAAAAGCAGCACTTAGAACATGTAGGTACACAAGAAACTTGACCATGGAAATAATGAAATAGAAAAGGATTTGAGCAGATTTAAGGAAAGATTAATTGTAGCGGAGGAAAATATAGAGAAAAATAAGAGCCTAGGAGCTAGTAACCAAATAATGTATGTTAGCTGTGAAAATGCAAGCAATGTAAACCATACCTAAATTTGATGGAAAGTTATCTAACCCTATTGAATACTTGAAACAAATTGAAAGATATATCCAGAAAAGTCAGGAAAGAAGAGTTAGAGAGAATAGAGAAGTCCAAACAGTAAGGGAAATAATAGACTTGTCAATGGAAGGAAATGCAGCGAGATGGTGGCAGATAGTTAGGGACGATATAGAGACATTTAAAGAAAGGTTAGTCGAGAAATATTGGAACGATGAGGTACAAAACGGAATTCGAAACAGGTTAGAGGTGGAAAAATATAGAAGAGATGGGAAACTAAGCAGAGCGGATTATTTTATTGAAAAGGTGATAGTCATGAGAAATTTAACCCCAACACCATCGGAGGACGAGGTTGTACGAAGATTGGCTAGACACTTTGATGACAAAATAAGGGATGCAAGACGTGTACAGAAGATAATTTCAATCAGAGAAATGGAAAGATTTCTAAATGAGGAGGACATCGAAGAAAGGAACGAAATAATTAGAAAAAATGAAGAAATAAGACGAAATTTCAGACAAAACGAAAACGAGAACAAATTTAGACCACAATATAAAGATGGACATATACAACCTTTCAGAAATAATAATAATTTTAACAATTTTAGACCTTTTAACAACAGGAACAATGTATATAGACCACAATACCAAGGAAATGCTAGCAGAGAACAGTATAGTCCTAGAAATGGTAATATGCCATACCAATTTACACCAAATAGTCCACCTAGACAGAACATAGTTCGATTCCAAAACCATGCAGAACACAGGGGACAGGAAGGTAATAGACCTAAGGAGATGAACATGATTAGGGCAGAACCAAAGCAACGACAAGAAGTAGTGTGTACGACGACCCAGGCTTTAAACTAGAAAGCACTGGAACATCACACAAGATTATAGACCAAAATAAAAATGTAAATAGAAAGTTAACAACGGATATTCCAGTGCAACAAAATATGACAGAAGAGGAGTTTAAAGAACTTAAAAGTAAAAAACTAATTTTAAAGGAAATAGAACAAGGTAGGCCTAAGCCAAAAAATGAAATTGTAATAACCACAGTATTATGTGACAAGAAATTTTTGACAGAATGTGACAAAGAGGAGGATATAGCCAAAGGAAATGAGAAATATAAAAATGATAATCCAGAAGTTGAAATACAGTTAGGGAAAATAAAATTAAAAGGTTTAGTAGATACAGGTAGTAATGCTACATGCATGCAGAAATAATGGTTTGTACAGAATAGAAATAGACTAGGAAGATATGAAGAATTACCAGTAGTGGGTGTAAATGTTGTAACAGCAACAGGAAAGAAGAGTCGGCGGATTGAGAGTATCATAATGTTAAATGTCCAGATAGGGGAGATATCATGTACAATGCAATTTTTAGTAGTACCAGACTTGCTACGAGAGGTAATAATAGGCATGGATAGTATAAAGGAACTGAAAATGAAGTTGGATTTCAATGAATGTAACATAATAATTAATTATAATGATAGGCAAGTGGTAATTAAGATGGATAAGGAAAGTAACGATGGAGTTAGAGATGAGATAGTAGGACAGGAGGACTATGGCATATTGGAAATGTATAAGTATTATGATAAATGGAGAATTAGGGATGAACAAATTGACGGCATAAAGAACTATGAAGCAACTACAAAGGAAGATAAACAAATTACCGAGGATATAATCAGGGGAGAAGTAGAAAAATTAGAACTAATAAACCCAATGCAAAAGAAACTGTTAGGAGACATGTTAACAAAATACAGGACCATATCTTATTTCAGAAAAATGGGTAAAACTACTTATATATTGACACATATCAACAGGCCTACAAAAATTAAGGGAATGTTTCACATTACAAGCCTTAAGAGATATTTTGAGAAAGAAGGACCAGATGAGGGGATGGTAATTGAAAACCAATAAATTCAAATAAAGGGGGATTGCTGTAGGACAATTCTTTATAATTTTTTTTTTCTTTTATTGATAGAAATGCCACACGTTGCGGCGTCAAAATTATAAAGAAATATTTATTATTATTTCTTTTTTAAATAGGCCCAGTTCTTTTTTAAATTATGTTGTGGGTGCCAAATTTAGAATGATGAAAATTTCCTTTGAAACTGAAAAACTGCCACAGCTAAAATTATAAATAATTAACAAATTTGGTTTTATACAACTCAATATTTAATCATGAATTTACTATACAAGTATTAGGTATTTACATATAAGTTATTTCAAATCAGATAAAATTATTCTCTTTCTCGAGTTTAAGAGTCCCTGGCTTTCTTAATAGGCAATCACTTAAATGTATACTTTAATTTATATTACAAATGAGATTATTTAGTTTTACAAACTATGGAATTACAACGTACAGAAAAAAAATGTCCAAATGGCTTATTATGAAATGGCAAGATATTACCTTAAAGTTGGTGCTTATTATTAAAAGATTTTACCACTGTTCCTATGTTTTATTTATGAAAATTGTTTTCCCCTTTCACTGATTATTACTACAAGTCCAACACATTTACTGATTTTCCGTTTTCTTTTATAAAATTTCTTACAAAATGATCAATACTTCCTTACTTAGTGGGTACCAGATTAAAAGTGCTTAAAAAGCTTTATTAAAATTTCAAACATGGCGCTCGACAATCGTCACGGCCATCAACATCACCGTGTTGAATATTTTGTTCACAACGGCACACCTTTTGGGTTACGTTCACATTTATTTTCCAATAATATTTTTTTTTACTGTTCATAAACTGCATATCTACATATTTTAACTGTCTATTTATATATTTAATTTCGAATCACTTATTATTGTTTCTTTTTAAAATCGGGAATGTCCATTTCAATAATTCATATCATTATACTTCGTCGACGTCAAATTAACTCGATCGATTTCACCTGCGCTTTTATGTGTCCACTATTTAGCCTTGCATAGTCAAAGTTTATTTCACATGGTTTAAATACCAAAACACCACTGCGTCTACACTTTGTCCTTGGTTATGCTACATTCTTTTAATTTTCTAACACTTGTTACTTATTTAATTTATACACAATGCTTTTATAACAATTCTTAATATTATTTTATTTACACAAAACATGATTGAATTTACATCGTTAGGACAATGAAAATGTTCTAACAATCGCTACTTTAGGCTTGTGAATTAAACTTGGTTGTATTAATTTTATTTTGGAAAAGGTAAGTTTAGCTTAAATTTAGCTTTAGTTGGTTACAATTTGTGAATTTAATTATTATTTTAAAATGCCGAAATGCTCCAACTCTTATTTACATGAATTCTTTTGAATTTCTAGGTTAGGTCTACATTAACTTTCTAGGCTATGCCTACGAATCTTACAGTTCATTGTTTTTTTATTATCTAAGCCAGGACTTCTTTATACCTTTGAATTATTATCATTTTACTTGCCCTCCAGTTGTACCAAAATGTTACAATGGTTACCTAATGTTTTTAATGTCTCGTAAAGGGGGTTCAGCCTAGGAAGTTTAAAGTTTCTAATGATATTTTTTGATGTAAAAAATTCTTTGTATCAGTAAACACTTAAAAATACTTTGTTTTGTAAATATTTATGCCAATAGATGGTCCTATCTAAATTCAGTAAAACAATTATTAAATTAAAGTACACAGATTATCTTTAAAGGAAAAACATTTTCTAAGAACAGATTATTAAAATTGCAAACTCACATTAACTTGATGGTTAAAAACTACAGAAGTATTGCTTTGGAGTAAAACACAATTAACTAAGTTATTATATTATGCTTAGATCTAATTGATTACAGCGTAATAATAATTTGTTATTAATAAGAATATTAAATGATGTTTAAAGGTTGGACAATAAGTCCCACGGACAAGGCTCTATGAGTAGCGATCCTAAAGCTGCTCCAGAGAGTGATACAGACTCGATGGCTGAGTATGGAGAGGGGGACACAGGTATGTCAACCATTTTTGTTTTTTTGTGAAGCCTGTAATAGATGTGATATTTATTTATTTTTGAATGTATCACTGCAAGATCTGTATTTTTATTTAATTTTTGCCTTCTTTTTTAAGTGTACGTACATTTTATTTATTTATTTGACTTCACGGCAAGATCAAGAAGTTTCTTTAATTTAAGAGGTCCAGAAACGCTAAGATCATAGGTTTAGATATCAGAATTTGAATTCCTATCAATTTATGTTCATTTAATTACATTAATTTTAAACCAAAATTTTGTTTTGGTATAGTTTTTAAACAGACATGTCCTTGGCAAGGAAGGCTATATTAATCTGATCAGATTATGCTTGTACCTGAGGGGTTAGTTTACCTGACTCCACAAGATCCAGTTAAATTCTGGCAATAATAGTCTGTTGGTGCTTTTCATCTTTAAAAAACTTCATAATTCTCAGAAATACGATTGATACCTATTTCTGGAGATTAATTTTGCCCTAGAACATTTTTCAGCCGATCTCGGGAGGCTTTTTTTGCTAGTAATAGTAAGTATATTTCATGACTAGGACCATAAGTGCAGCTTTTCGGTACAAGATCAAGTTTAACGAAAAATGAACGAGAATCGAAAAGCCACTTTTGGTCCTAGTGATGAACTATATTTTTCGACATACTGCAAACAATATAAAGAGAACTATTACAAAAAAAAAATGTTATAACCTAACCTTCAAAAAGTTAGCTTTCATTTTGTTCCTACTATTATAAACAAACAGATGTTGCACAAGTTTGGAGATATTACATCTATTTATGTTAGCAGTATACGTACCTCTAACGATTTCCAGTTCGAATACTTCTATCTATCGATTGTCAAACTATCGTCAATTTCTAACTTTTTAAGTATATGATCTACTTTTAAGCTTAATAAAACATTACACTGTACAAAATGTATCACATTATAAAATATATGTTTACAAACTCAAATAAAATAAAAATTGCAGCAATGAACTAAAATCGATTGTAACAGCTGTTTTATCTGTTATTTACAATCGAATGTATCAGTTGTTTTTATCGATAATTCGTTCAATTAATAGTTATAGAAACGAAAAGTTTGCAACTCGATGCATGAATTGAAAACAGTTGTTTTTGAAGCAGTAAGATGAAAACCATTTTAAATTAGTTTCAAAATAACTTAGATTCTATGAATTTTAATGTTCCAGTTTAAATATTTTGAAACAAATAAAGACAATTTTACTATTGCATATCTTATAATAGAGTAAATTAGAAGTTTTTATGTCATTAAAATTTTATTTTTCCTATTGCTTTGGCATATTTGTAGTATTATTGTTTTTTATAATTTGAAGTTTTTTTGTTATTTTTCATTTTATTTTTATTTATAAATATATTTTTTAAGTTTTGTGTTTGCATGAAATAGAGGGCATGAATGAAGATGGATCTTTCATTGGTCTTTATGGAAAAAAGAAGCAACAAGGTGAAACATCATCAGCTGGATTTGCTACCCTAGTTTAGAAAGGTCTGTGTAAATGCATGTACATATTTAGTTTGCTTGTTTTACATATTTATTATTGTATTTTCTGATAGCATTTTATAGCATTAAAGTTCTACAAACTACTTTATTTTTTCTTTCTCTTTTTATGATAAATTAGTTGTGTATATTATAAACATAAATTCAAATAAGTAGATAATACTTAAGGTTAGTGTAATGGCACTATTTCTACCTCTTCAGTATTTTTATAAAGTGTTGCAAGCTTAATAAAAAAAAAGGAATGCTAAGGTTATTATGAATACTGTTTACATATTTTCATTTTAGGACTGCTGAACCTATTGGTTCTAGAACTAAATTGAATCTGTTATTTTGAAATATTATAAAGTAAAACACATGTTTTATTAGTTTTAACTTTTAGATTGAATTGTACATCTTAATTACAGGCAATCTCTTTGTAACACATATGCAGTTCTTCGAATGTGTATAAATTAAAATAGTAACATTATTGTTATTTTTATTATTGATAATCAATGGTCATCACAAAGAAATAAATTAACTAGTAATATTTTTAAAAAGCAGACAGTTTATTTAAATGGAAAAGATAGTACAATAGTAAAATTCAGAACAGTTTATGAAGACAATGTTTACAAATTTAAAAAGTTTGTGAGTTGAAATGGACAGGATGCATAATAGGGGCACATATTATTACACAAAAAGTTCTAGAAATTTCGAGAAGGTTCAAGGTAGAATAGCGGAAGTGAAGCTTAGAGCTTAAAAAGCACATGGTTAACATTCAGCCCTTCCAAGGCTCGAAGCAGAACAGACCTATGTTGGAACTAAAATATATGTTTTGGTGGTTCAATTGAGTTTTTTGAACTAGTGAAGTAAATGGGAATAATTTTAAATATTAGCTGGTGTCTAATAATTAATGATAAGTTTATTTGAATAGAAAGTGTTAATTTTTTGCAAGATTTACGGAAACTGTGGTGGGAAGCCTAGCCTACAAGGGTATTACGTCGTTTAACGTTAAATGTATTTTATGTAAAGCTGGATAATATGAAGTGAGTTAAGAGCCAATTAAGATTGATTAGAAAAAGGAAATTTCATCAACTATTAATAAGGAACAGTGTCTTTCTTTTCGAAACTTTTAATAAAAAATGTGTTGTGCAACGTAGGACTTACGTCACATGACAAAGCTTGCAAAACTTGCAAGTTTAGTATTACAGTAGAGTCCCCGCTATTCTAAACTAATTGGGACCGAACACTGTTCGGTTTAGCGGGAATTCAGAATAGGCGAATTTCATAAATAATATCAATGTATTGACTTGTTAAGGCATAAATTAAGTGCCCCGCACATCCGCTAGTATCAGTTGTACACAGTGTTAATCAGCTCGGAGGAAAGGGAGGAGGAGGAGGAAGCTCAAACTCAACTCATATCACACGTAGACGTAAAATGCTCTTGACCTCGCCTTAGTGTAGGTTTACACCATCCGTTTTTTCCTTCTGTTGCGTTGTGATTCCGTTTTCTTCTAAGAAGAGAAGGGATAGGTTGTTCGAACTGTCCTTTAGTACCGCATCGCCTTGAAAAAAGATCGAGAAAAAATAAAATTCCTTTGGTATAACGAAAATGGAGGAGAAAAACGGATAAACGCAACTGGCAGGTGGCAACAACACTACTAGCAATGACTACAGTGCCTAACTGTTGTATCTAATCCTTTATTCTTTCTTTGAAACGAATGTATCGGTTTCACCGGACGCTTGTTGCGGTAGCTTCCTTCCCGCAAAACGGATGGGAAACGTGAAGGAAACAAAACCAGCTTTCATTCCAATTTGGTTTCGGATGTTTTCATCAAGCTTAGGTTCTGTGTACACCAATAAATGTACGTTTTTCCACAAACGTGTTTTTAATTTCTTCTGTTTTTATGTTTAAAAAATCAGTATTTTTTCTGAACAATGTTTGGAATAGCGGGACTACTGTAGTAGAATTAGTTTGGTTATTTAAATATACTGTCTGCTCTTTTTTCTTTTATAATTAAAAAAAATTCAAGACTACAAAATATTTATGTGTAGAAATAGATTCTTTTTACATTTGTTCAGTTTTTTCTTAATAAGATTCAACATGAGTGAAATTATGTTTCATTAAAATCTTAAAGTCGGTCATTATGTGATCAATTTCTTTTGTGTTGCATCCACGATTTAATTCCCAAAGTACTTGTACAGTGATCGAACTTACGAAACTCTAAATATAATAATGTTTATAAGGAATAATATTGGTTAATCACGGGTAACAGTTTTTATGGAATTCTGGCGGGATAGAGCGTTGGACTGTGTGACGTCACAATCACATGGTTTGTCGGGCCATTTCGTTGAGAACTGGGTCAGTATGTTACAGGTGGTTCATTGAAAGATGAAAATTGAATATATAGCATGTGTTATAGAGGATTGTTTATAAAATTTAGTTAATAAATTTATATTATTTATAAAAATAATAGTTCATTTTGAGGTTATGAATTTAAATAATTTTATTTGAGCTTTAAATTGAAATATAATTACATTTTTATAAATATATATATATATAATATATAATTAACAGTTTATAAATAAATATAAACACATTCTATTTAATTTTTAATAATTAACAGGTAATTTTTTTTATTTGTAACTTCAAAGTTTTGGCTAGTCAGGGCCAAACATTTTTTTTATATACATTCAACAATTATAAAACCTTTGTAACGTCTTTAACATTGCATCCTCTCACTCTATTCCTGAATCTTGAACTTTTCTAATTATGCAAAATAGGTATGCCATGTCTAAAATTAATAACTTGAGTACAATAAGGACAAAAATAAATTATATTTTTTATATAATTTTTTCTCGCGAACAAATATAACAAATTGAATTCATTTAAATAGCTTACTTATTATACCTATCAAATAACGATTACCAACTCTTCCTATTCATCCACCACTATCGTAAGAAGGCAAATTTTTCCACATGATCTTTTTTCAACAGACATTTTTTAAATTTAGGTAAATTTGCTGTAAGGAAAAGACATGAATTGCAACTAAAGTAATATTTTGTCATTACATTTTGTTATATTTTTAGTTTAATGAGCCTAAGCAAAATATAACATACATATTTTCATGAAATATATAATTTACCAAAGTTTGAATTGCACCTTAGTTTGGTCCAATATAAAATATTTAAATAAATGTGTTTACCAATTTTCTGAAGTAGGATGTGCATATCATTACTAAAAATGCTTATACTTTCTTACTTACTTCTTCTTTCAAGCTTCCGGCTTCAGGTAATGCCGACGACTCGGTGTCCGTGGTAAACCGCAGCTGCCAATGTCCAGTACTCTTTCTTTTGCAGTATAACTTTCATGGGGTTTGGAATGCCTTTTAGTGCTGTTAGAAGGGCCGTCCTGGCTGTGTTTTCGTTCGAGCATTCGAGTAGTATATGCTTCAGCGTTTCCTCCTCCATTCCACAGTTATTGCAGGTTTCGGAATCGACTAGTCGGAATCTTTTCAGATAGCTGTTCGTAATGATATGGCCGACTCTAGCTCTCGTAGTGAAGGTCGCAATGTGGCGACTGACACCTCTGTACCAGTTTGCAGGCGTCGGAGCTTTTTGAATTTCGAATAACGATCTTCCGACAGTGTCGGTGCTCCATCTCTGTATCCATTCGTCTGTTATTGATTTGCAGATTATATTTTTGCATTTGTTTAGTGATAGTTTTGGTGGCATGACGGGGCCCATTTTTGTGGCACGTTTTGCTATTTTGTCTGCCTGCTCGTTGCCGCTTATTCCGCAATGAGATGGAACCCACTGGAAGACGATATTTTTTCCTTTTTTCTTCAGAGCATGGAGTATAGTTTTCATTTCAGATATTCGGAAGTAATAGTCACTGGGTGAATTCATTTGTAAGCCTTCAAGGGCCGATCTAGAGTCGGTGAGTATGCAAATGTCTTGATATGGTGTGCTAATGCAGCTCGTTAGGGCTGCATTGATGGCCAATATCTCAGCATCCATGCTTGACGCAGATAATCCTGGTATGTAGTAGCACTCGCCTGTTTGTTCGTTGAAGAAGCTTGCGCCGGAATTGCCGTTTTCCAGATCCACCGAACCGTCTGTATAAATTTTCTTAGTCTTATACTTTCTTAGTACCTGAGAAAATGAGTGTGCAGATTTTGCAAATATTGTGTATTGAATTGTTTCTACAGAGATTACTTGAATATACAATTTTTTTAAGAGGGTAATTCTAATGTAGACTGTGGAAAATTGTGGAAATATATTATGTTCTAGAAAATATTTTAAACTTGGTATTAATTATTAATTGCTTAACTAAATAGTCTTCTCTGTTTTTATTCACAGGTTTAGTCGAAATTGCAGGTCGATTTACTGAAGACGGGTCATTTATTGGACAGTATGGACCTGGTACAGGCAAGAAAAAAGAAGAACCCCCTGCGATTGCTACGGCTTCCGCCATCGCTACTTATGTGTAGTCGCCACTCACTTCTCATCTATTTGTCTTTCACCCTTTCATTCAATCATTTGCCTCTAATAATAGAAATAATAATAATATATATATATATTTACATCGATGTCCTTTCCTGTGTAAGTAAAACATTTAAAAAGTTATTCCTCTTAAGAAGAAGGGGAAAGGAGAAAAATTATACATTTGTATGCTTTGGTGGTTTTTTGTCACCTATTCAAACTGCCAAGTTGTTGTAGTCTGTTAATATACTTCTTTTATACTTTTTAAGTTTTTTTTTATAAATAATATATGTACAAAAATAATAGGGTTGTTACTTGTATAGCTTCCATATAATTTTACGTTATGTAATATTTTAAAGACTCTTTTTTTAGAAACAGCTTGCTATTAAACACTTTATATAAGCTTTAATAATTGACTGTAATATATATATTCACACTGACATAATTTTAACATAATATAATGTATAGTTTTATTAGTGTCTAGTTTATTTAGCATCTATTTATTTAAGTTCTGTAAACATATTACTTTTAGGTTAATTTAACTTTTTATTATGCTGATAGTAAGACTGTCCCACCGTCTTTAAAAAATAATTTGTTTTTGATTCTTTCTCTTGTGGTTTAAATCAAAGGTAAATTAAATCACTTTCCCTTAATTAATATAAATGTTTGATAAAAGTATTTATATTTTTATGACATTTAAAATGTCCTCCTTACTTTCAAAATCATGAGAGTATTAAATTTGTGTATTGTAAAAATGTTGGTAAATATAAACTATACATTTTGTATTTTTAATGTTTCTAAAAGTCTGATTTTGTGCAATAAAAAAGTAACACAGTAAATTTAAATTTGCTTTCCTTTCTGTAATCTAGTTAAACTATGAATCACCAATGGACGTTTTACAAATACAAATTAAGTCATCAATATATCCTGATATTTTGTTTCATTACAATCATCATCAATTGTGCAGTAGATTTATTTATTGACCAATCGATTGTTTTCTAAAACCTACAAGTAACAGCCCTGTTTAGTAGTTAATATATTTTATCCAAGATAATGTTTTTAACAACAAAACCTATATTATATTAAATATTTAATGTGTTTAAATGCTGTTTATAAATATATATACCTTTTGTATAATTTTTGACAGGACCAATGTACGAAGCAAGAAACTGCACTAAATTTAAAAGTGGTGCTCATTTTCACAATTAAAAAGTGTTTTTATTAATATTTAAAAAATTCAGAACAAATAAAAATCGACAATGACATTTTTTTTAAGTATTATTTTAAAAAAAGTGACTAGTATTATTAGCCTTAGATCTTGTTATAACCTTGCACGCTTTTCTTGTGGTTTTTCCTGGCATTGGTTGCACTGTCGTAGTTGGGTTGTCATATACAGTATGTAGATTGTAAGCTAATTAATTGTTATGTACAGCTGAGCGATCATATAGAAATAAGCTCGTTGTTTGCTTGGAATTTTGGCAGTTCTTGCGATTGTGAATGTATGCTAAGACAGGGTATGATTAAATCTCTTTAAACTGTTTCATGAGAAAGTATCAAAAACTTTGTTTTTTTTTTAATGTTTTTCATATATATCTCTGAAATTGTTAAATATTTACCCTTCTAGCTCCCTCTATTTCTCTCTATTTTTATGTTCATGGGTTAGATAGACAAGAATTATTTAAGTTTTCAGTTGTATAATTCCTTTTTTTTTAATAAAAGCGTGTACCTTGAATAAAATATTAATAAAATTATAAAATCTAATTTTCCTGATATACATTTTTTTATTAAAATAAATGTTTTTATAAGAAACAAACAAATGCACTGTAGCATTTTCTTTATATGAAAAAAATGGGGGGGGGGGGTCTTTACCATTAAGGAAAAACTTTAATCCTATAAAATCTGTGAATTTTGTGTTGTACTTGCTACTTTTATTTTAATTTTAGTTGGTTTACTTTTGATTTGGTTTAATCACATTGATGACCATTTCAATTTGTAAATCTCAGGATAAAATTTGTTTACTAAAAACAATTTATTTTAACCTTTACAAATCACACAAATTTAATTAATCCTTATGACATACTGTTTGCTTAAAACATTTTATTTTACAGGTGTTTTAATTCAAGGTACCAAAAGTCATTGCCAATCTTGTAACCATTTATTTCACGTGTAAATAAACTTATCGAGTTGTGTTTTTTATATACAGTTGTGTAACTATGCTTTTCTGTTAATAGTTTATACTGAACAGTAGTATTTTATCTGTGGTTGTCTTAATAGTTTTAGCATTTTTTAATTTGTTTTTTTTTTTAACAACAACAAATTTATTAGTAGAAGCTTTTTATATAAAATTTATATATTTAAAAAAACTTTCTGTAAATTTAAATGTTAAAGTTTATCTTACTCTCATAGCACAAGTGCCTTAGGTAAGGCATTGATGTCTCGTGTGTTGCTTACTGTCTGTGGCTAGCACACTTTAATGTTTTTAGTATTTGTAGTTGATGCACAATTACATGCCTTGTTTCTTTCAATTGATTGCACAACTAAAAAGTTAGTTTGTAATTATTAGCTTTAATTCAATTGTTTTGTGTAGGCATTGTCGCTTGAATTAAGAATTTTTCGGTTCTCTTTCTACGTAGTATATGATTTCATAAGGTTAGGAACTTACTTTCTAAGAAAGTGTAGATATATAGTGGACTGCCTGTGCTTTTTTTACTTAATCATATATTGAT
>JAGFPH010015693.1:10378-20716 GCA_018207615.1 Philaenus spumarius
TTGCAAGTAAAATCACACTCTTTACACTTTTATTGTTCATCTCCATTTTGCCTTCTCATGTTTTAAGGGGAGGCGGACCCTCAATAAATAATTTTTTTTAGAATTTTCTTTTACATTTTTTCTTAAAATTTAGGTTTTTCTGAACGCATAGTAAAGGTGCTTCTTGGAATATTCAAGTAACGCTGCAGATAATATTACTTGATAATCTTGGTAACATTTCATAAATCTCGTTTGCAACGTAACATTAAATAAATAAATACGTTGCTAAACAAATAATTTATGTGTTTGTGTGTATTGTGTAATTTTTTAAAGAAATTCATGGAATGCCTCTTCGAGAAAATTAGCATTGAATATGCGTCAAAAGGCAAAAATCTCCCGGAATTATATAACTTCTTTAAAAACGTGTACTGAGCAAAATAATTGCTCAATATTCACCAAATTTGCTATACATAATAATTTAGGTGATTGTGTGTATTGTATTACAGGCCTACGTGTGACTGAACAAAATAACCTTATTTAATTTTTGTCGTAGGCCTGTGTAGAGGCAGTATTTTCTGCGATTGTCATTTCCTTTGCTAAATCAAAACTTTTTTTGAAAAATTAAAATACAATCATCTTTATTAGTTTTAATTCGCGAGTCTCTCCAATTTCTACTAATTCCTTCCTCATTTATGCACCTTTTCATGTCAAAACTACCCATACATTTATCATAACCTTTCAACACTTTATAAAAAAAACATAATTCTAAAGAGGTCATAACTTGTGACCAGCTTGGGACCGGTTAACGATTTGACCGTTAGGTTAGGTCTAGGCCTAATGTAAGACAGAATTTATGCAAAGTCGTGGATCTGTGAACTAACATTTATAGTCATTAATGGTCTTTATTAACAATGTATAAACAAAACGATAAATATAATATTTACTATTAGTTTCGTATTAGAGTAAAGTAGGAATAAGCCAACAGAGTATTTAGTTTTTCTTACCTGTGGAACGATAAACTGCAGCCTTTTGAAAATAGACTATTACAGTCATATGCTGTGCAGAACTGTACCATATTCCAAAATATACAACTGGCTCCAAAACTATGGTAAACAAACAAACATACATTGGACTCGCCAACTAAATACAATCATAATGGCAACTGACATACAACAAGGTGGCAAAGTCCTTACTGTGGTGGGGGGAACAGTGTCACAATTCCACGTTCACCGTGCAGTACAGGGATCCGAGCCCTTCAAAGACCGATTATCCCAAAATTTTGAAAAAAAATTGTTACTATCTTTTTTCAAGGTGCATGTAATTAAAAGTATGTGTACAAAATTTCAAGCTGTTTTGAGCATTTTTTGTGGTTTTTTTTGCTGTTATTTAAACAATCGGTTTACTCGGTTTTTGTCGTTTTTAGAGTATTAGCTGATCTTTACTCTTTCTTATATCATAAATGTTTGTTATTTACATTATGTGATTTATAAAAAAAGGCAATTATAGTGTAAGGGATATAACATAGGGAAAAACCTACAGAGCAGGCGAATTTTAGAAGGTAAAAAGGCAGATTTTCATTGATTTATGTAATAAAAACTTTAAATGTCATTTGCCGCAAATCTTTTTTTCCGTGTTTTGTTACACTAAAGTTTGAATAACTTTTGAACTATAAGAGATAGAAACATGAAATTTTTACAGCATTATCTTGATACCTTTTGCAACAATCTAGAGTATGGAAAATGTTTTAACTTATCAAATAGGTTTTTAATTTAAAAAAATTAAATTTAAAATTTTTTTTTTATTGTGAATATTTAAAAGTAGATATATTTTTAACTATGCAAGCTAGAAAATTTTCAATACTCTAAAAGTTGTATTAGCACATGCATATTATGAGAAAAAAATTTCATTTAAATTGTTTCACAAACAAAAAAGTTATTAAAAATTTTTTTAAACGCGAAATTTGGTACAAAAAACCACTAAAACCCATATAAAACACAAAATATGGGATGGACAAAAAAATTCATTCTTACAAATCTTTTTTTTAGAGGGTTTAAAGGTAAAAAACCTGTAAAATAGTTGAAAAAATAAAAAAACTTTAAAAAAGTTGCCGAAGGGCTCGGATCCACTTAAAGGCGCGTCCACGCTATGCCGCGGTTGGCCGTTGGCTCTTTAGACACTATGTAGACGTGGCCGCTGGCATGTGCCGCCAAGCCAACGGTGCGCCCGAGTGTCGGTCTGCTACAAAGAAAGCCAAGGAGAGCGGGGAGTGGGGACGGTCGAACATTTGCTCCACGCGGGTTCAGTTGTGTTCAGCGCCGTGGAGTGGACAAACGCTAAAGTGTGTGATTTGAAAACCCTATACCGTGATATTCCTGCTTGAAAGACTACAAAGACAGGAATACAAAACTGGACGCTGTACTAGAAATCGCTGTTAGCTTTCGTGTAGATTTAGGAAGTGGAAAGTAACTGTTGTAAAAAGTGAGAGAGATTCAAGTAAGTCTATTGCGGGAAGTGACGATGTGTACCGTACAAAAGTAAATGGTTCTGCTACAACATGGTCTTTCTCAAATATAGAAATAATTGTCTATGATTAAGAACGCAGCCGAAGCGACAAGTGAATCCTCCCCGGCAGACATTGTGCGACTAAATGCCAACTCAGATGTGGACGGCAGGAAAGCAGACGGTCTTACCACTTTGGCTTTGCCGAAACCGGGCAGTGCCAACGGCCGATTGCGGCATAGTGTGGACGCGCCTTAACGGGAGATAGACATACTAATACCATTACAGAAAGTTTTAATCCATTGGTGTTGTTTAATCCATAATTCATGGTGTTTAAAGCATAAATAAATCCTTGAACGGAATACAAAATTCCGAAAGTATACTCGCAAAAATTAGCATCATTTTTGTTTACCGTCGGATTTTCTTGAATTTTTGTATATAAGTGGTCGTTAGTATGCCATGAACGTAAACGTATCAAAAATACTTAATTTTGCCATTTTAGCCAAAGTCATATGTTTGTTTAAAGTAAAGAAACCCATGAGCGTCGGGCGGCAGTCGAAAAATTATCTAACTGATTTGATCCTGAGCGGCGAGCGTTAAGCACATCCGCCGCTTGTATCGTAGCCAGCCAACCGTGTTTAACAAGAAAACTCCATCAGTCAGATCATTTTCGTGCGCCGCTTGCATCTGCTACTGCCGCCTGCCGCCTGCCGCCCACCGCTCACCGCTTGTATCGTAGCCAAAGCTTTCCTGGAAACATCGCGTTTATTGTCACGCGGATTGCGTCAATTGTCCGAGCGTTGAATTTGAGTTGATGTTTTTTAGTCGGCTAGTATCGCTGAGACTGTCGTTATAGGCTCTCTGTACTGTGAACGTGGAATCGAGTTAGCGCTGTTGTTATATTATTCATATATACGGGGGCATCTTTTGTTACGAGGCTGAGGTGCCAGTTCGTGAAGCAAGTTTTTCCACAGCGAGAGAAGCGAAGCAGTCCAAAATCCTAGCACTCAAAGTCGAGGTGCACATTCGCAAAGCGGGGCTTTCCTCTGAGCGCGTGAGCTGGAGGCTAACGTGCACTCTGCAAAGCGCAATTTTTAGTTTTTACTTTCTCCACCCTATACGTAGTATATGAAGAAAGTATTGTTTTCGTAAAAATGTCCGAATTTGAATTTTCAGTTGAATCATCTGTTTTGGTGCTCCCAGAACCCCAAACAAAATTTTAGTGCAATTATCTGTGTTGGTGCTCCCTGAACCCAAAAATATTGTTAGTGGAATTTTTTGTTTTGGTGCTCCCTGAACCCAAAAAAGTGTTTTTAGAGTGGTGTCTGTCTGTCAGTCTGTATACACGACCAGAGAGGACACTATTGGTCCGATTTTCATGAAATTTGGTATGTAGGTACTAAACCCTAATATCTCCAGGCGTTTTTTCATTTTTTGGAATTTTTAATTTTTAAGGGTAATTTACCCCTAAAAACCCATAAAAAACGACAAAAATGCAAAATTCTCAAAAACGGCTCTAACGATTTTGATCAAATTTTCAGTATTTATAGTGCTTAATATGCCAAACAAAATGACACCACACGCTTTTATCAAAACTTCGGCGTTTTATAATTATGGGGAAATGTTTAAAAATAAACAAGTTTGTGTTGTCAATCTAGCATCGCGGCGGCGGCCGCACGGGGTAGCACCACGGTAGCGAGCACGGCCAGTAATTCAAAGGTCGCGCGATCGAATCCCGCCTGGGACAATAATTTTTTTATACGATTGACGTAGGTAGAATATTATTTTTTTGTTTTGTTCTAAAAAGTAGTAAATAAAATGATTAAAAACAATATTATTTTGATTGCAGTAAGTTGGGAGAAAGTTTGTGTCAGTTAACTGATACCGTTTATTTTGTTTTTTAATTAATTCGGCTTCATACATACATTGCACAGCCGTACCCGGGCTATTTTATATCCTTTTTTCTTTCAGTTGTTTGCTTTGGGACAATATTTCCACACCGCCATCGCTGTCCAATTCAAACAGTATACCTCCTTCCCTAATTTTCCTGATGCTTCTTACTTTAATCTTGTTGCTCCTCGCGCAGACTGTCTCGAAGACTGCAAAGCGCAGTTGATAATCCGCGGCCGCCAGGTTGGGGTGCAAACTCGCAAAGCGGGGCTTTCCTCTGAGCGCGTGAGCCTGGGGCTGGAGGCTAACGTGCAAACTGCAAAGAGCAATTTTTAGTTTTTTTTTGTTTTTTAATTAATTCGGCTTCATTCATACATTGCACAGCCGTACCCGGGCTATTTTATATCCCCTTTTCTTTCAGTTGTTTGCTTTGGGTCAGTTTCCACACCACCATGACCGCCCAATTCAAACAGTATACCTCCTTCCCTAATTTTCCTGATGCTTCTTACTTTAATCTTGTTTCTCCTCGCGCAGACTGTCTGGAAGGCTGCAAAGCGCAGTCGATAATCCGCTGCCGCCAGGTTGGGGTGCAAACTCGCAAAGCGTACAGTGATTAGATAGAGACAGTGTGGCCACATGAAAGCGGCCGCCATGTTTTTCCTAAGAGTAATGTTATCTGCCATAAAGTATAATGTAATTTATTTTCAAAATATTTATAAAACCTTTTGTTTTATTTCATAAAGGCCTCGTAAACAACTTTTGAAATGTTAAAAAGTAGTTAGAAAGCAGATAAGTTGTTTAAAATGAAATAACCTATAAAAAATAATGATTTAGCCTACTATCACATTTTTTCTAGCCTATGCCGATAGTTGAGTAGCCTACTGACGTTAATTACAAACTAATAAAGCTATATCAAAACAAGTTGCACTATTATTTTCTTTGTTCAATTCTACGTTAAAAAACATTTTGAAGTTCAATTACATTATTTATGCGGTTTATTTGAATAAAAGTTAAGGTTTTTTATTATTTCCAAGGAACCAAATTTTCAATAATCTGTAGCTATCTGAAAAAGTATTTGACTCGTCAAAATGAAATTGTTTTTAATTAAATTTAATTCTCAACTTATAGAAATTTTCGTTTTAAAAATTAAAATTTTTCTGAGATAATATTTTCACAGAACAGGATCATAGTAGGCTACATTCTAACAAAATATTTTACAATCACAGCTACATATAAACTTAGCAACAGTATAAAACTAAACCAATTGTCTTTTAATTATTATCCTGTTTTTAATTAGCCTTTTTTATCAATGAATAAATTTTACAAATTAAATATTTTCAAAGTTACACTTTCAGATTTTTACAGTGCATTTATTTCCATCTGATTTTTTTTTAATAAGCGAAGCAATTAAAACTTTCCTAACTAATTTATGTCTATTTCAATTGAAAGCTAATAATAAAATTAATGTCTCTAACAACAATTTACCATCGAAATTACAATTCTTTGATTTTGAGGTTAGGCAATTCAAGAAAAGTACAAACAAACGTAGGGCTAACACGGACGAAATTATAGGTTTCGGCCAAAAACAGTTCTTAAAATTGCGTAATACTAATATTTATTGCACTTATCTTTTCTATTGATAAAAAGGATTAGCCTATGTTATGCACTTTTTAAAATGTTGTAAATAAAAGACTTTTGGTATGTAGGCCTACTTACTTCTGAAATATGCGCGCTGAAACGATTCCGTAGAGTGGCGGGAGTAGCCTAATCTGCTGTCATTTCCTTATTAATTTGGTGCAATATCACATACTTCAACTCAAATCGCTTTAAAATAACTATTACGTTTATTTTAAAGTAAAAACTAACAAATATCTGTTAAAAAATCGGTAAAATCGCTTTTACAATATGTGAACGTGAATGAATGTAATGTAAACAGATACGAATTTAGGAAAAACATGGCTGCCGACATCTTGACCAATAGGAAACAAGACCTCACTTGGCCACACTGTCTCTATCTAGTCACTGTAGCAAAGCGGGGCTTTCCTCTGCGAGCTGAACGAAGCCGGGGCTGGAGGCTGAGGTGCAAACAAATCATACTTGTATATTTCGTTCACGCAGGCAGCTATTCAACTTCTTCGTGTGTAGACCAATTTCCCAAATATTTGGTTGAAACGCCAAAACATATTAACCTTATGTTAAACAGCTGCGTGGCCGAATTGTTCTATGTTTAATTATTTTAAGTTTGTCCAGATTTGGTTTCGGTTAACTGGTTCCGATGTTTGTTAATTTCTCACGCTCAATATTGGTAACAGGCGTCTGTGACACCACCGGTGATTCACCTTCATTCATTTTGTTTTTTACCAATACAATAATACGGTATATTTTGTTCAAAGAAGCGATTACAGTACCAGCGTTATTGTGCATATTCGCACATTGCGATTTCGATCACGTATCGATGTTCTTGCTCCGCTCGAACCCCGAGATACCGCACTTGTGAAGAATTGTAAAAATTGTGCACACATCAAAATGATATTACTTGCGAGTAGTACGCGGCTGACGAACCCCATCTTCAAGAAGGATTACCTCCCCTTTCCTTCCCCTAGTTCTATCTCTTTACAGGGTGATAATATATCAGCGTCACTGCGTCTTTTTGCCCTTCACACGCTGTTTGCTGTTTGAAAATCATAGACTTTGTAAAAAATGAAGAAATGTCAAAAAACAATATAACAAAGGTAATTGTAAAAGCAAATTTTTTAAAATTTTTGTCTAATGCTATGTGGTTAATAAAGTTAACACGTTCACTCCTACGCGAATTTCGTATTTCCTATGCTAGGAGCTGACCTTTTATTTTTGATATTTATAGCCTAAAGGAGTAGAAATTACTTTATTTTTTATTTTAGAACCTTTCTACGTAATAATCACTAATATTTTAAAGCGGACGCACATAGGTTTAAAATTGACAATGCTCTGTGTATTGAAAATTCTCCCAATAATGGGGTTGGCGTGTGAAGCACGTAATACATTTTGTATTGAAAATACTCTGAATATTCGGGTTGGCGCGCGAAGCACGCAATGCATTGTGTATTGAAAATACTAACAAAACGGGGGTTGGCGTGCGAAGCACTCAATGCATTGTGTATTGAAACTTTTTCCAATACATGGGTTGGCGTGCGGAGCACGCAATGCATTGTATATTGAAATTTCTCCCAATACGTGGGTTGACGTGCGAAGCACGCAATGCATTATGTATTGAAAATAGTCCCAATACGGGGGTTGGCGTGCGAAGCACGCGATGCATTGTATATTGAAATTTCTCCCAATAAGTGGGTTGGCGTGCGAAGAACGCAATGCATTATGTATTGAAAATAGTCCCAATACGGGGGTTGGCGTGCGAAGCACGCGATGCATTGTATATTGAAATTTCTCCCAATAAGTGGGTTGGCGTGCAAAGCACGCAATGCATATTACATTGAAATTTCTCCCAATACGTGGGTTGGTGTGCAATGCACTGTGCGTCGGCCGCTTCTCATATTGTTCAATGTCAAGCTCATATGTGCGTCTTTAGCAGTGAACGTGTTAAAGAATATTTAATTGAAGCAGATGTGGTGAACTATTTTTACTGGATTTATTGTTATTCAAGTATATTCATTTGTGTCTTCTGTTGTCGTTTAACATTTTTACAGACATTCTGAGCAAATTACTGTTACTGTTGATACACCTTTATGTCCATAAAGTGCAGAAAATTTTCTTATGAAAATTCATTAGATTCCTGTTATTAAAAATTTATACATTAAATTTAAAACAGTAAAATTATTTTCCAGATTTTAACTATAAAGCCCAGCTTGAGGAGTGTTAGTTGAGGGGTGTTGGCGTCCGTCGCTGTCCCAAATTGAACAAACATTACTTTTACTGCATATATATGAGGTAAGTCTATTAAAAACATATCCTGAATAAATAACTGTAGACTACGTTATCTATATATATGTCTAGAAATTAGTGTCCCAAATTGTACCAGGCTATTTTATAGGTGAAAATAATGTCAATTAACTTCGGTCCGGAAATTCTTAGGATTTATTTATCCGCCAATATTATCGGCCATTATTATCGCCATTATTTTTTGTTTTGCTTTCTTTTCTTTTCTTTTTTGTTTTTTATTACAAACCAATTACCTAAAACTGGTTGCGGTAATTGGTATAATTTCCAAGAATGTAAGGAGAATTGTAATGCAAGATCTGGAAAAAAATTATTATCTTTTGTTCACTAAACACTTTTAAATAGAAAAGATATTGAACCCAAATTTGGTGTACCTATCTTCTACAGTCGGACAAACACCAGAACTTTCTTTTCCTTACTTTAAAAATGGCGGCCATTTAAAAGTTTTACTGCCAAACACCTCTAAAACCGCTAACTTTAAAAAAAAGTAAATTTTGTAATAACAAACAAAACGGGGTTTTTTATTTTCCCGTATCTCAAAACAATAATCGAGTTTGAGCTAAAAACTCGAAACATAATTTCTTGGTAGAAACAACAATAATAGTACAGAAATTCCGTTTAGCAGCTTTACGTCTAATGTATGCGGAAACTATCCATTTTAAACAAACAATGGCCTATTAAATTAAATTAAAGGTGATGAAATGCACATAAAATACAAAGAACATAAACGTCCTGAATAATAAATTGTGTTGAAATAGTGCGTTGAATCATGCGGCTAAAATCAAAGTGACATGAAAAATTATAAATATTAAGGAACCAAATGCAGGTTATCTATTAAATAAATATTATAAAGAGGTAAAATTTGTTTGTTTGTTTGTATGTAGCGGGTCATCTCTGGAACTACTGAACCGATTGAAAAAATAGTTTTTCTAATAAAAAGCTACACTATCTCTGAGTAACATAGGCTAAAATTAATTTTAATAAAAACATTTTTATTTAAATGCTTGTAAATTTAGTAGGAAAAAAATTCTTAGGTTAGGCCTAGATGAACCAACACATGTACTTAAATGTATTACCATAGCAACCAACTGAATAAAATATCAGATGAAAAAGCTGTTTGCTTTAATCCTTTAACACCTGATTTCAAACTTTGAAGCAATTATTTGCATTTATAACTTTTCGGTTTTTTATTAAAGCGTAGACCTGAGCCTTGCTGGTTCTTTTAACCTTTATTGTAACTGCTGTTATAAAATATACGAAACAAATTGATTTGAACATTTAACATTATTTACCATCTTAGCTTTGGGGTTATTGTTCATCCTACACCTTTATTACAAAGAAAACATAACATGTGTATAACGGGGTTGGTGTGCGGAGCACGCAGGGGTTTCCGCTAGTGACTAATAAAGATGTGATAAGATTTAAAATACACAAATAATACAATAAATCTTGAATATAAAAGAGAAAACATACATAAAATACATACACATAATAACAAAATATATATAATAAACTGATTTTAACTTTTCTAAGTTGGTTCCTATGGTAATTAATATAAAGCAGATTCTGTTCAACAATTGGGCTTTTATACAAGTCAATGCCACTGTTAAGTATTTTGCTGAAAACTATTTAACAATCAATCCATGTAAAACTAAGTACATAAACTTCAGTAAAAAGCGTAGCTCAAATCTGACACCAAGTGTCATGCTAGGTGGTAGTATACTTGAAAAGTTGCAATCAATACGATTTTTGGGTCTTCTAATTGATGACAAGTTGAACTGGAATGACCACATTAGCAATATCAGTGTAAAAATTAGCTCGGGTATATTTGTACTGAGAAGTTTGAAGCCATACTGTGGTAGATCGATACTTTTAACAGCCTATTATGGGCTAGTGTATCATTATTTGAACTATGGAGTTCTTCTTTGGGGAAACTCATCAGTTCAGAACATGAAAAGAGTGTTTGTCTTGCAAAAAAGAGGCATATGGCTTATTGCAGGGCTACATAAAAGACAAAGTTGTAAAAACTATTTCAAG
>JAGFPH010015694.1:3379-20716 GCA_018207615.1 Philaenus spumarius
TCTTAAAATATAAATGTAGTATATTATTCTTCACATTTTCTGTAATTGTTTATTTTACTTTTATCGTACAAGAATTAAAGTTTCTTTTAGGGTGTTATGTAAAAATACAAATGTAGTATTTTATTCTTCCCGTTTTGTTTTTTTACATCACCGTATAGCTCGCTTGATTCTCTCAAAATCGACCAAAACGTAAAGTAGGACCTACCATAAAAGTACCCGTTTCTAATCCACGTCTTCTGATCCAAGACGATACGGCCGAGTTTGTTCCCTGCGAGCGAAGCGAAACAGTTCATAAGCCGAGGTCGAAAGGTCGAGGTGGAAACTTGCAAAGCGAATTTTTCCGCTTCGAGTGGAACGAAGCTGGAGGCTTAGGTACAAACAAACTCTACTAATATATATCGTACAATCAGGCAGCTACTTAGCGCCTTTGTGAGTAGATCAATTTCCCAAATTGTTGGTTGAAACCCTGAAACATATAAATTTAATTTTGGAAATTTGCTAAACTTACTTCAGCGGTTCAGCCGTTTGATCGAATTGTTAGTGAAATTTGTCAAACACATAAATAATATTGTATTGATATTTACATACGGTGGTTTTCTTAATATTCTGCTTGCTGTATTTGGCTCTCTTATTTAGTAGTTGCCAAATTGCGTATGTAGGCCACGTTATGAATACTTCTTTAGAATATACCTACACATGGTTAAGCTATAAACCCTTGATTGTACATGACTGTACAACAACTCTCTGGATAATCTAAAGACTAAGAAGATTACCTTCCGTAATATGATACATTAACATTGCGAACATTCACACGGTGTCCGCCCCTAGTATGAAACAAGAGTGTGTGACACTTTTATGTCGGTTTAATAAAAAACAACTTTATGATTATGATGAAACAAACGTGTCTCTAAAACTGCCGTTTTGGTTCCTTTCGATATTTACGCTTGGTAAGCCTTAAACTCTTTACCAATGAAGTATTGCCAACTTAATGTAGAGACGTGTATACAAAATCGGGTTAGGATGTATCGATTTTTGAACGAAGTTCCTTTACGCGGTTTGCGGTAGGAGTTGACAAATAGAAAATGTAAAAGCAAAATGGCGGCTACACGGAAAACGGAGCGTTTGAGGACCTATGATCTATGATTACTGGAATTGTTTACCATAAATGTTGCGATAAATACATAGGTAAACATCTTGTATGAACAGCAATCATTTAATATGCAACATTAATTCCTTTAATTATTAACATGTATAGTAATTTGGCAATGTAAATTTGGAAAAAGCAAAACAAATTTAATATTTGATAAAGTATTTTGTCTCAAATAACCATGTTAGGTTAACTAATTCCTTTTTACTTCGGCTCGCATTAAAATGCCAAAGTACTGAAATCTTGTAAAAATTCTAAATTTTTTTTATTGCTTTATCGTGTTTAGAGACCTAGGAAACGTCGAGAAAAGTCATAAAAAGTGGGGTTAAAATTTTGTGTCCATGTGTCTTTCTGTCTTGGATCGATACGTGCACTCACAGACATCGTAGAAAACTTTGGTGGTGCCAAAATCTTCGTAATTTTATTGCGGAGAGTTTGAAAAGCTTTTGAGCTTTCTATCGTGGCAGCAACCTGACGTGAATGACAATAACGTCACATTTTTCAGTATTAAAAAAAACACGTGTTCCATCTTTTCATCTTGTTTAGCATTGTAATATCGGCCAACATTCTTAAAGGTTCCTTTATTTAATATTATTTATTCATTTTTTACTTTCTCACTATACTATAGTATAGAGAAAGTAAAGTGATCGCAAAAAAAATTGATGTTGAGATTTTTGTGGAAATACCCGTTTTGGGACCACCTGAGTCCAAAAAAGTGTTTTTTTTTACAAAATGTCTGTCTGTATGTATACAAAGCTAGAGCGAAAACTATTCGATCGATTTCAAACAAATTTGCACCAGACATGTCAAGTAGGCCTGTATAGATGAACGAAAAACTTGTTTGAAAATGTTTGAAAAACAACTCCCTTTTTGGCAAAAAAACAGTAATTTTTTTTATAAAAAAACGGCTCTAAGGATTTTGATCAAATTTGGCTTATTTGTAGCCCTTAATATACCCTACCATATGCTGAAAATCTTATCTTTTTAAAATTTCTCGTTTAGCTAATAAATATAATAATAATAACTGATTTTTGGGGGTTTTTGGCCAAAAAGGGGGATGTTTTTCAAAAAAATTCAAAACCTTTTTTCGTGCATCTATGCAGGCCTAATAGACGTGTTTTGTGCAAATTTGTTCGAAATCGATTTAATAGTTTTCTATCTAGCTAATAATAATAATATTTAGTTAATCTCCTACTTTAATATCACCTCTCCTACCCCACCTACAATTATGAAGTCACAATGAATCTGTTTAGTAATTTAAATATGTTTGTGAGAAAGTATGTGCCAGTTCCTGGTACCGTTTATTTTTTAGGTAAAAACAATCTCAGCAAATGGTAGTTTTTTATGAACATTTTAATTCTAATTTTAATACCTAACATATAATTCAATTGGGCTTTTATGTTGCAGTATAGGTGAAAACTGACAGACAGGAAGACAATTATAGTCACTTTTTAAAGTTTCCTATTGCGTTATTATTTTGTTAAACTGGTTGTTATGGTAAACATTAACAAAAAATAAGCTGACAATTCATACATAAACATTTATACAGAACCTTAGTTCTGTATAGCTAAGGTTAATTTTAAGAAAAACAAAGAATTTATAACGTTATTTAAAAAAAATTATAATTAGGTAACAATACATTAGTATTTAAAAAAATTAAGGGCTCATCTATGAATAAGGAGTTATAATTTGAAAAAAAATCATTGATGTCGCTTAGGCTAAGTATAAGCAATTAAAAGATTTTTAAAATAAAATTAACTTTTTAAAATTTTAGCCTATAGTACCGAATGTACGGCAGGGGTATTTTAAGACCTTGTTTAACTCAGGAAGGCTGTGAGGAAATTACTTTGAAATGCTTGATGAAGTACTCAGCATAAATACCAATAGTTAAAGACAAACGCCCAGTACAAAAGGTGTGGTGATTAAACACAATTTTAGCATCCTTTTATAAAATTATTTCTCAAAGGGTTTTTCGTCGCTAAACGATATCTCCTTTAATTTTTCATCAACATTAGTCAAATTATTCAAGCATTATTTTAAAGCTATATTACCCGCTATTGACGAAAAATAGACAAACAGCTTAAAATTCATGTTTCGTTACAAAAATTGATTAAAAAAACTTTGATATTATACTTCATATGGTTCTTAATAAAAGGAGCCATCTATTAACACTTTGTTTAACTAACATGAGAGTTGTTAGATGGTTTACATTCTGTATGCAAGTGTAATCTATCACGCAAATAAATTAAATTAAATCAATTAAATTAAGCTTTATAAACTGTTATTTATAAACCAACATAAATAAATAAACGTATCTAACTTAATTAAATCAGTGAATATTATTATGGTAAGTACTCCTAACTTGCGAAATTTTTGCACGAGTTAGCTAGTTAAAGAAATATACACGATCGTCAATTTCAATGTAATTTATAAGATTTTTGTGAGTTAAAGCTTACAAATTATAGTCCAGACTTTTGTCCAATCCTGAATAATTATGTACATTGTTAATTCCTGAAATAGTTTAATACTGTCTGAACACAACTACTAAACCTAGATATGACAACTAAAAACATGTCTACTGTATATTAAGAGATTTTAATTTTCTCGTTACATGAGTTTTCAATATTCTTGTGCAGTTTAACTTTGGAATGTATGCTATTTTTAAACTGTATGTGCTAATAAAAGATGTTTCATTTAAATTGGGCAGCATAATTGGGCCTATACACTCCCCGAGTAAAATGTCATATAAATTCATTTCTTTAAAAGCTGTGATACTCACGTCCTTTTTCTTCTTTTTTTTTTAAATTTATCCATTTATCTTCCTTTATTTCGTTACCTTGTTTCGCATTTGAAACTGTAATGTATTATTTTAGCATCGTGTTTTGTGTCCGTGCGCAGTCCACAGCCTCGTAGGCATTTCCGTTCGTCATACCATCCCTTAGGGGCATATTACACTATCAAAGTTATTCGTCAAATATTTGGTCAAACTTTCAGCAAAGATATTTGATGAAATCTTTGACAAAGGTTTGTTAAAGGAAACATATTACACCTGTCCAATTTCTTTGATGAGATGGGTTATTAACAAGATATATTATTTGGTTAAGTTTCGGTTTATTCTGTTATTATTATTATTTATTAACTATTATTAAATTATTAAAGATGAAAGATCGTGATTCATATTATAACGGGTTTTAAGATTTTAAAATAAATCTTAAAACTTGTAAATATACTTTTACAATAAAGTAATCATAATCAAATTTCTTCTTTTTCGTAATGTAAAATTAAAGTTTTCACAGCTTCAGCTCTCCATGTCAATTTTGCCATTATATTATAAATATAAAAGGAAAGGAACACAAGGAATATATGAAAACTGAAAAAACGTATATTTTGAAGTTACCTAAAAAATGTGTACTATATTAATGTTTTAGTACCGTACTTTATTCTTATTCTTTTTTGAAAATCTTTGTCAATGTTTACAACATGTCAAAGGTTCATCAAAGTTTGATGTATGACTTATTTCGTCAAATAATAGTTAAATTTCTTTGATGAAAAAATCTTTGATCAAGGAAATTTGACGTTTGTTTGATAGTGTAATATTATGTACCTTAGGTGCTTTTGGTAAATTAGGAAATTAAAACAAAAATGTTAGACTACTAAATTCGAAATCAAGATTTCATTCGTACCCACCTAGCTATGTTTAGGCTAGTTGAATCTTTTGAAATTAGTTAAATAAATGATTTTGCCACAATAAGGGGATGAAATAGAGCCTTTAAAGTTGTTAATCTATTTTATAATTTATATTTGGAAACATAGTCATACATTGCCTTCTCCATTCGACATGTCCGCAATTCTTTTGCCGTTTAATTAATTATAACTTCCTTGTTAAAATGATAAATGTATACCTAATTTATAATTTTATCTCCTAAAGGTTCAATGATTTGTAAAAAAATTTCGGAATAATTTATTTTGAAATAATGTTTTAGAAAAAGGTTAAATTTTTAGAAACTAAACGGAAAAGAATGTTTCACTTTATTCAGAACTAGGGGAAACCCCTGGGTGCTCCGCACGCCAACCCTGTTGGAATCTTTTATACACATAATCATGTTATGTTTTCTTTATAATAAAGGTCTGGATTAATAATAACCCCAAAGCTAAGATGGTAAATATTGTTAAATGTTCAAATCAAATTATTTCGTATATTTTATATTAGCAGTTATAATAAAGGTTAAAAGAACCATCAAGGCTCAGGTCTACATTTAATAAAAACTTAACCTAAAAGTTAGAAATATAAATAATATCTTCAAAGTTTGAAATCGGCTGTTAATGGAAATATTAGAACAAACAGCTGTTTCATCTGTTATTTTATTCAATTGGTTGCTATGGTAATAAATGTAAATACATGTGTTGGTTCATCAGTCTAGGCCTAACCTAAGAATTTGGTCCGACTAAATTTACAAATATTGAAAAGAAAAATGTTTTTATCAAAATGAATTATAGATTATGTTGCTCAGGGATAGTGTAGCTTTTTATTAGTAAAACTATTTTTCAATCGGTTCAGGAGTTCAGAGATTTTCCCTACATACAAACAAACAAATTTTACCTCTTTATAATATTAGTATAGATTCCGCCTCACATCTTGTTGCAATAATTTGCTTCAATACTAACCAAAATATATTTACACATTTTTTATGAGGTTAGAATGACTCACTGTTTAGGTACTGATCTCTATCGATACAATTTTAAATCCTGTTAACCCGAATGGAAACGTAATCTTACTTTGTGCGTGCTCAATGCAAACCCACCGAGTGAGTACATCTGTTTTGTCTGTGGGAGAAGTTATAAGTAAAACAATGGTACTGGACTTAAATTCAGTAATTTAAAAAACCAAACTCAGTAATAACAGACAATTCAATCGTATAACAAATTAATATTGCTCTATAAAATCTAACTACACACTCAATGTTTTTGGGAACAAGCCATATTATAAAATCGAGTCAGTAACATCACAATTTGCACAAATTAATTATTGGTATAGTTTCATATCCATTCTAATGTTCATTCTGTAACAAAGTATACTGACGAGTAATGATAATTTAATCTGAAAATGGACAAGCGTTACTTTTTAAAGATTAAGTGTTATAGTCATTTTAATGTTTGACAGCAATTTTCATTGCGAAAATACAAATTTATTCAATTTAATCATTTACATAAATATTAAGGGTTTCATTAGGTTTGCGAAGAGAGGAATAAGTAACTGAGAAAATATCTTTTTAAAATTAGTTTTTATAATTTTTTGAATGTCTTATTAAAATCTATTGATACATTACTAATCAGCAAATAAATAACGAATTAATTGATTAAAATCCAATAAATCTTGGCAGGATTTATTATTATATGATAATAATAAAAAGAAAAAAACTAATTTGACCGCACAGCTGGACCGCTGATTGAGCGAATTTCCAAATTAAGTTTATATGTTTTAGGGTTTTAACCCACTGTTTAGGACATTGATTTACACACGAAGCGCCGAATATAGCTGCCTGTGTGTACGAAATAATATATTATAGGGCCTACTGTAGTAGAATTTGTTTGCACACAAACCTCCAGCTTCGATTCAAGCCCTATTCTTTCCACTCACAGCTGAAAAACTCGTAGAGTTTGAAGTCCGATCCTTACGGTTTCGGGTTATGAACTGGTTCGCTTTGCTCGTAGCGTACAAACTCGGTCGTCGGCCTCGGATCAGAAGATGCCCCTTAGAAAATAGCCCACGTATTGGGTACTTTTGGTATTTTACGTTTTGATCGATTTTCGGGGAACCAAGCGAGCTATAAAGACGTGTAAACAAACAAAATGTGAATAATAATAACCTATATTAATTACTGTTTGTATAAAACTCTAAAAATTTTTTGCTATCGTACCAAACATTTAAAAAAATAGTTATTTCTGGCCAAAAAACGTAGTTCCGGCTGTCGGATTTTTTTCTAAACACTCGTCCAAGCGATGTAGACAACTAACGTATGTACCAAATTTGGACCAAATCGGAATTAAAATACAGCCGTTAGACTGCGAAGACATATATATTACATATGTTTCTTCCGGTCAAAAAATGTACTTCCGGTTGTCGGATTTTTTTCTAAACACTCGTCCAAGCGATGTAGACAACTAACGTGTGTACCAAATTTGGACCAAATCGGACTTAAAATACGCACGTTAGACTGCGAAGACATATATATTACATATGTTACTTCCGGTCAAAAAATTTACTTTCGGTTTTCAGATTTTTTTCTAAACACTCGTCCAAGCGATGTAGACAACTAACGTATGTACCAAATTTGGACCAAATCGGACTTAAAATACGGACGTTAGACTGCGAAGACATATATATTACATATGTTACTTCCGGTCAAAAAATGTACTTCCGGTTGTTGGATTTTTTTGGCTAACTTACCAACACGTGACCAACCAACACGTGTTCCAAATTTGGACCAATCGGACTTAAGTTGCGGCCGTTAGAAAAAATGAAAGTTTGTGAAAATAACTATTGGCCTTTAAGGTCACTTTAAAGCCAGGTTAGAGGTCACTATTTACATAAATAAAAAAATAAAATGAAGTGAAAAATAAAAAAAAAAAAAAAATAAAACAAACAAATAAAGTTTCACATTTAGAAGATCGAATAAGGAAAGAGAAATTTGTAATACAATGTATCCCCTTTTATTGCTTTACCTTTCTCACATCTATTTCGCTGAAAGTGGACAATCTGGATATTAGATGGCTGCTTCGATATTTTATCCCCTTCCTAAAACTGCTGCCGCACAATACATAACTTGTATACATTGAGCGTGATAATATCAACTGCATTGGAGTGAAATGCACGTTGCAGATGAAATAAACATATATTTCTTTTTAGTAAACTAGTCGTAAACTAGTGGCAGTTTAAAAAGTACAAAGTTTTAGTGCTCCGTAGTTGTTTCAAGTTTTAAACAGATTATATGCTCCAACATTACACTAAACATTTCACTTTGCGTTGTTACACACGGTAACGCAAACGGTAAATAAGTGATAACAACGTTTATTGTGCTATTATTGTGGTCATACTATGGATTCAATTTAAACATCATCATTTTATTCATATTTTTTTACAAACATTTTTCACAAATAGTAAGTAGTTTTGATAGTTTTCTTCTCAAAAAGTAATTTAGATCTCACGTACAAAAATCTGTTTCCTGAAAATTATAATTTTCAGAGTTTTTAGATGCTCTCGAGAGGAAGAAATTATAAACCATAAGACTTGTTGACTGCATAAAATACAACGAATCAAGACTAGGTTTTGTACTTTGAGAAATATTGACTCCATTTTCAATGTGGAAAGTGACAACACAAATACTAGACTGCATTAGGGTATAGGCGATCTTGCAGCAGAGGGGTTAGAGTACCTCAAGGTTTCCAATTCAAATCCTTGTGCAAACCGTGAATGTTCAGTTGGAAAAAGTTGATTTCACATGACAGTAGCGTGTCTGTGCTTTTCGTCTCAACACAGTACCCAAAAACTAAATATAGAGGACTAGGGGAAACCAAAGGGTGCTCCGCACACCAACCCCGTTGTAACCTTCTATACACGTATCATGTTATGTTTTCTTTATAATAAAGGAGTAGGATTAATAATAACCCCAAAGCTAAGATGGTAAATAATGTTAAATGTTCAAATCAAATTATTTCGTATATTTTATAACAGCAGTTAAACTAAAGGTTAAAAGAACCAGCAAGGCTCAGGTTTACACTTAAATAAAAACCTAACCTAAAAGTTAGAAATACAAATAATTGCTTTAAAGTTTGAAATCGGCTGTTAATGGAAATATTGGAACAAACATCTGTTTTATCTGTTATTTTATTCAATTGGTTGCTATGGTAATAAATGTAAATACATGTGTTGGTTCATCAGTCTAGGCCTAATCTAAGATTTTTCCGACTAAATATACAAATATTGAACTAAAAAATGTTTGTATAAAAATGAATTATATGTTATGTTACTCAGGAATAGTGTAGCTTTTTATTAGTATAACTATTTTTTCAATCGGTTCAGTAGTTCCAGAGATTACCGCCTTCATACAAAGAAACAAACAAATTTTACCTCTTTATAATGTTAGTATAGATAAGTTCGCATAGTGTATGGTAAAAATGATTTAACGCATAGGTAAACGAGTGTACCCTGTATGATATAGACAGTGTATTATATAAAAATTATAATCTTAAACAAAATATCTTATGAAAGATATTTACTTTTAGAGTAGATATAAAATAACAAGACGGGCTATATAGTGAAGATATATCTGATAAAATCTGCCTTACGTATGACTTATTTCTTACGATAGCTACAATTTTACAAGTCGGCCTAATATACGGAAATATTGTTGTCAAAAGTAGAACACGGTACTTATCATTTTTAAATAAGTTAGGCCTACTAGTTTACAATAAGCATTTTAAATTATGAATCACTGTAGGAAGTTATTTATGAAAGTTGAACAAAACCACATCTAAATACATTATTTTTAATTTTGTATCTACACTAATTATTATTATAAAGAGGGGAGTAAAATTCGTTTGTTTGTGTGTAGGGGGTAATCTCTGGAACTCCTGAACCAATTGAGCATTTTTTTTTTAACTAAAAAGCTATTCTATCCCTGAGTAACATAGGCTAGAATTCATTTTTAGTAAAACATTAAAATTTTTTATTTCAATATTTGTAAATTTAGTTGGAAAAATTCACAGGTTGGGCGAAACCCATAGCGTCTAACAGCTGTAATCAATCGCATATATTATTTCTCAAGACTATTTTTTTGTCGGTACGCCATAACTTCCTTAATACATCATCAAATTACATGAATGAGGCATCATTTTAAAGCTTTCCTAAACCACTACACGGGAAAAATAGACGAACAGCTTAAAATTCATGTTTTAATAACAAAAATTGATTTAAAAAACTTTTATATTATACTCTGTATGTTCCTAATGAAAGGCGCCATCTACTAACCATCTGTTTAACTAGCATGACAGCTGTTAGTTAGATTGTTTACACTGTAAGATTGTATAGGGAAACTGTTATTTTATAAACCAATGTAAATAAATAAACTTAATTAACTGAATTAAATCAACGTGTTAAATCAGGTAAATGTAGGCCTACTCCGAACTTGCGAAATATTCGCACGGGTCAGCTAGTCTATATATTAAAATTGGCAAGCACAAAACTTGTCGTCCTTTTTTCTCAACTTGTGTGCATCGTAGGAGAAATTCGCGCATACCGTTAGAAAGGTAGTGTCCTGTAGATGAGCAGAATCCCATTATAATTTACATCGGTCCTCAGGGATACGCCCCAGTGGCCCTCAAAGTTTCAATGTTAATCTTATGGAAGGTCAATCTTAAGGAAGAAGAAGAAAGATTTCTTTTGATTTTATCAGGGGCACAAAAAACAGCTGTTCGTATGAAAAGCTTAAAACAGCTGATTTTGATCAACAAATGATTTGGATCAAAAACTGAATATAATTTTAGGTTAGGTAAATCAAGCAATAGCAATAGCGAAGCATTGCCGGGTCCACTAGTACCGATAAATAAGCAACACTATGAAAAACTAAAAAAACGACAATTGAAAGATGAAACTTATATCATTCGAAACTTACTGTGCCAAATCTGTGCACAAACATATAAATTATGTGTGTATGTCGCCGTTAAAGCAGGTTAAATAAATTTAACATAATTTTAATTTAGGTCTAGACTGATGAACCAACACATATTTCTTGAATGTAAATATTCATTCATTACCATATCAACCAATTGAATAAAATAACATAAAACAGTTGATTCGGATGTCCATCTTAGTACAAAATAATATTTAAAGTTTGGCCTAGACTGAACCAACACATGCTTCAACACACACAAACCAATAAAAGCTTGCGTTGAGGAATTTAAAAATAAAACTACTGTTACATCTTAATAAAAAATGTAGTACCTGGGTGACCGATTTTTTCCGATCGCTCAGTATTTTTTTAGTGTAAAATTGTTTTTTTTTAGGAAATTGTTTTTGTTCTGCTATATTATAGTAATTTACTGTTGATCTATTACTACGTCTATATTTAAATACACTCAGTTTTATCATGACTAAATCGGATCTTAACCAAATACTTCCTTCCATACTATTTTGTTATTCGCCTATTTGGTGACTTCAAAGGTGGTATATAAAAGAAGTTCAGAGTTTACACGTCAAAAAACCACTATATGCAAATTTTCATCCAAAACGTTGGAGCCGTTAGCGAGATCCCCAAAATAAATGTATAAACAAAAATTGCTCGTTTAGTAAGATATTTAAAGTAATAGGATTAGATTTTAATAATAGGCCTATTTATATAAAATAGCCTGTTTTTATTTGCTTCTACGCGAGTCTCCGCGGTGGTTGGCGAACGATTCGAGCAGGGGGCGGAGCCCTCTAGTAATCTATTAAATAGAATAAAATTTTGTTTGATTAGCATGCAAACATTAATTAAGTATGCTAGAAGCAGTATAAGTAAAATACAAGGTTTGTTACTACGTTTTCAAAACTTCGACTTTATTGTTTTTCTAAGTAAAAACTAGTAATGATAAAAATGTCGATTCTGCTATTATATTTATAGTACTTATTTACTTATTAACAGAATCTAAAAATGAAGATATTTATTTATAGTATTTAAGAAATATTATGATTTTTTGGAAGGTATGGCTACAGTTTTAATACTGTAGTTAGTATTGAGAGTGTGGACATTTTACAAAACAAAGTGCTTGATTAGTTGTTATACATATTATTAATAGGCCTATTATAAGAAGGTAAACTTTGTTATTATCTTAGAAATTACTTAACATATTTGAAAAAAATCTTTCCCTAGTGGATAATTTATTCCTTCCAGTGTAACATTATTTTTGTTAGAAAATTTATTTCTAATGTTAAAATCGGTTCACTCATCAACCCCTGTGGTTTCGTCGCTCGCTCTCCATCTACACTATTAGCGAAGTAAATGCAAACACATTATTGTATACTCTGATATTTTCACGAAAATTACGATTGATAAGGACAGAAGCACTTAAATCAGGGAATAGGGAGGTGGGAGTAGCGGAGATTAGCAGATATAGATCCTGAGACATGTGCAGTAAGGTCAACGTTTTTGCGTAAATGGAACGATTTTTAATATTATAAATATTAAACAAAAATAAATATAAATTAGGTTATCTTTACACAATTAGTTGGAGCTGATGCGGTAACGAAAGAATAAAGACCCAATTTAAATAAATGGCCTATAAACTACAATCAATTGAATTCAATGTTCGTACCGCGGTACCACAATGTAAAATGCTAAATAAATTAACTGAATGCGAACAGTTTGCTGAGAAGATATTGTGTTTATTTTGACTTAACCTAAAACATTAATAAACTCAATTTAAATAAGGGGTTGTTAAGAAGGTTTTCAGATTGCACAATGTTTATAAAGTAGCTAATTAGTTGAGGAAAGCCACAATCTTGATTATTTTAAATTTCTAAATTTTTTCAAATTAAATTTGTAAAAGTACTTTTAAAAAAAATTAAATAATCAGTAGTTTTTATTGTATGTGTAATATTAATTATTCTTGAGTATAGCTTATACAGGTAAACTAAAATATTGATTCATTAAATTATTATTTCTCTTACAATTTGGTAACAGGGTTGCTATGAAGCAATCAGGGGGGTTCACCTGGTTTTAGATACAGATAATTAATAGGCCTAGTAGTATGTTTATTTAAAGAACAAAAAAGTACTAATTGCTCGATTGGTTTCATTTGCATCATTACTAGTTTTACTCAGGAAAATAATGAAAAGGTGATACAAACCCTTCTTTCCTAACTCCACTGATTTCGGAAGTTAGTATTTTTTAATTAGGCCACAACGATGTTGAATAGTTCATCTGTGATTAATAAACGTGTTATTGACCTATGACTCAGTGATAAGTGCTCCCTTACTGGTAATTACTTTACTTGTCCTAGATTATTTTTTTGCGAAGAGATTCTACAATCCACTGATTGATTTAAAAATTAAATAATACGGTTTTTGTTTTAAATAAAACTAGTTTTCTTGCATTTTTCGATTAAGTTTTCAATAAAAATTATACCAGGAGTCCCAAAAATCAGTTTACTGAGGAATACTATATTTGTATACTATATTGCAATACATCTGTGTTTTTTAGAGAGCTTTATGTATTATTTCTTGGTACTACTGCTCAAAATTGTTTTCCTTGTTTATTCCAGCTGTTTAATTAACAGCTGTGAAGTTAATTGATGATGCATTGTTTTGAAATTTGCAAAGTAGCCATGAATCGCAAACTAACAACCGAAGAACCCATTTTTCTTTTACAATGTTGGTGAAAGACAAAACAAAATAGTGAAGTTATTCAGCTATTTGTTGAAAAATTTCCTCAATCTCCACCACCGTCTAGGCAAGGCATTTGCAAATTGAACAAACTATTTGAGACGACTGGAAGCGTATATGATTTACCAAAGAGTGGGTATTGCCGAATTTGTTGTTCAGAACCCGAAGACATCTCTCCGTAAAAGATCTGCTGAGTTTGATATTCCATGCAGTAGTGTAAATCGTATCATGAAATCATCGAAACTAAAACCTTATCGTCCACAGCTGCATCAAGGTTTATTAGAAGATAACTTCGACAGGCGTGTTGAGTTTTCTGAATGGTTTGTAATACGCTGTGAAACAGAATATAACTTTCAAAATCGCGTTCGTTGGACAGATGAAGCTTCCTTTAAACTTAATGGTCGTGTCAATCGACATAACAGTGTCTAGTGGAGTGACGTGAATCCTCACTTAGTTCATGAAAAAGAACTAAATCTTCTAGGAGTAACTGTATGGGCTGGTTTATGGAGTGGTGGCATCGTTGGCCCATACTTATTCAATGGCACTGGAAGTGGAGAATCATACTTTGCAATGTTGCAAGAAGTAATTTTTCCAGAACTACAAAATAATCCTTCTTTCTGAAAATACAAACTTCATTTGGCAACACGATGGTGCTCCACCACATTACAGTTTAATGGTAATTGAATGTATCAGCAATCAATTCGACGAGTGAATCGGAAGACGTGGTACAACTGATTGGCCCCCAAGATCATGTGATCTAACACCGTTAGACTTTTCAGTTTGGGGAATTGTGAAAAATAATGTTTTTGCTCAAAAGCCCTTAAATTTGCAGCAACTGAGAGCAGCCATCGGAAATTAATTTCAAGCGTTAAATAATAACAAAGATTTATCTAAAAAGTTGGTTTCAAGTGTAAACAATCGCTGTGGAAAATGTATTGAAGTAGATGGGAGGCATTTTGAACAGGTGTTGTTTAAAACTTTGGCACAATGTAAATTTGATTTAAATAAATTTTTGAATTAATTGTACAAGTGTATTTGTTATCCTCGGTAAACTGAATTTTTGGACACCTGGTATTTTTTGGCTTTACCTGGAAAGGTTATGTGCATTAAGTAAAAACCTTTATGGTTGTAGTTTGCATAAAATTACTGCCTTTTCCCGCTTTATTCTTTGTAGTAAAGTCTACATGTGTTTCGCCACCGTTGCTGCCTCATCAGATAGTAAATGCTAAGTATTGTCAGAGAGCTTCTAGTGGCACTTCGTTAATTTATTATGTGAAATGACCTGATAAAGTTATCAACGTTGGAGAAACATGTAAACTTTTCTACAAAGAACAATTAATAGTAAAGCGTCAATAGGCGGTAAGTTTATGTAACATTTTTAATTTGATGTTTTTGGAGGTTTTAAAAATAATTAAATATTGATGGTTGTTATCGCCATCTAGATACAAAATTATAACTTAAAATCAAGAACTACACCTTAAACCCAAACTTAGAAGAATACACTCTTATGGTAATAACACTCAGTAGAAATAAACAACAAGAATAAACTGTAAAAGTTTAGTAATCAACACAAGCACAAAATTAACTAAGGTTAAACTTTGAAGTTAAAATAACATTGATAAAATATCGTAAACAACAATAAAAAAGTCTTAAATCAGAACATAGTAAACAAAAACATCTCAATACAAAGTAGGCCTAACACGTGCAATAGCATTCCCAGAAAATATACAGCAAACAATTTCTAAGACAAAGTGAAGGTGTAAGGGTTTTATTTAAATATTTCGTGGGCATTTTTACTGCCATATTTACGTTTGCCTACTGTGATTAGGCGTAAGTAATTTTAACGGTTAAACCAGCGTACAGGCAAGTTAAAATCAAGAAAAAGTTCACTTGCTCAATTAATGAAATATAAGCATACGCGGCTTTCAGGAATATTTTTGTAGGTAGGGACTGCTTATAAAACGCTACTTTCTTAAGTTTGGTTTTTAGAGTGTTAAGTACATTTTCAAATTTCACTTGCAGTTGTGTGATTCTTTATTTTAAAGATATTAGTAAGACAAACATTTTTAATGCGAAGAAAATTATTTGTTGCCACCTTAACCAAATGACGGCTATTTATGTGATACTAACAAGATAGTAAACAAGGAAATTACTCTTTTCCTTGAATTTTATGCTTGAAATTATTTGAATACCGTTTTCGGAAATCTTCTCAAACTCATATGGTCAGGCATTTATTTTTGGTTCGGCTCTCAAGAGGTTAAGATGTAACTAAACATTTTAAATACAAAAATATGGTCTTGTGATACCTAATTTTAAAGGCATTACAGATACAATAATTTAAAGAAGATGCAGATTTATTTAGTAATATAATATTTACTATAGATAAATAATTTACAGTAAACTGTGTTTTGTGTTTCTTCAATACTTTTACTCTGGTGTTAAAATTTAAATTTTTCTGCTATAAACAATATAAAACCAAAAATGAATTTTCTTCCTTTAACCAGTTTCTAGTTCGATGTCGTGTTATAAAGTTATCTAGTTTCTGGTACTTTAGATGTTACAGTATTAACCACCGGGCGCACCACAATTGCGCCTCAAAAACCAGGTACCTACCGAAATTGCGCCTCGAGCTTTAAGGCTATCACCGGGGGGTATTTACTTACAGCCAGTTGGTAACACAACTTTACTTACCTATTGATAAGGTAAATTATTATTTTTATGTAGGCCTACGTTTTTTCGTAAAACAGAATTGCAACCCTGAAATAAATCACCTGAAGTATTTTCTTACAGTCTTTAGTGACAGTATGATTCCAGTTTGTTAACATTATTATATAATACTAGGGGAAATCCCTGCGTGCTCCGCACGCCAACCCCGTTGGAACTTTATATACACATCTTCATGCTATGTTTCCTTTATAATAAAGGTATAGGATTAATAATGACCCCAAAGCTAAGATGGTAAATAATGTTCAAATCAAATTATTTCGTATATTTTTTTATAACAGTAGTTATAATAAAAGTTAATAGAGCCAGCAAGGCTCAGGTCTACGCTTTAATAAAAACCTAACCTAAAAGTTAGAAATACAAATAATTACTGCAAAGTTTGAAATCAGCTGTTAATGGAAATATTAGAGAAAACAGCTCTTTTATCTGTTATTTTATTCAATTAGTTGCTATGGTAATGCATGCAAATACATTCAAGAAATGTGTTGGTTCATCAGTCTAGGCCTAACCTAAGATTTTTTCCGACTAAATTTACAAATATCGAAATAAAACATGTTTTTATCGAAATGAATTATAGCCTACGTTACTCAGGGATAGTGAAGCTTTTCATTAGTAAAACTAATTTTACAATCGGTCCAATAGTTCCAGAGATTACCCCCAACATACAAACAAACAAATTTTACCTCTTTATAATATTAGTATAGATATGTAATAGAAATGGCTCAAGTCATTATATGACATATAGAATACAATAATGAAACAGCCTCAGGTACCTGCTGGGCAAGAGGGGCAATTCGGTGCATAGTAACCAATATTAGGTCCCCACTTTGTCTCACATTAGGTCTACTGAGTCAAAACTCCTCATGGGAGTCGAACCAGAATCTATTTATACACAAAAATAGGACTTCACCGAACACCAATAGTTATGAAAAATAAACGCCTGAAATGTTATTTTTACACATTTTAGAAATAAAATTAATGTGTGAGGTCGTGGGATACCGGTTAGGAAGTTCATCAGGCCTTTTCTTCAAATCCTAATGTAATTTAA